>JAQGBQ010001029.1:0-14080 GCA_034698485.1 Vertagopus arboreus
GTTTAAATTACTGACAAATCTGTTTGCAAATAGTAATTCGGAGTTGGGCTCCATGAAGTTGCACGGGAAAGTTTTTAAGATATTTTTTTAATACAAATATTGACCTTTGACTTTTTTTTAAGTTCTTTTGTTATAAAGCGATTGATTTAGAAAGGAAAAGTTTCATTAGCATAGGTCAACATTTTGTTTCGGGACGTTTTTCAACGGTGTTGACACTTGACCTCAAAAAACGACAACTATACAGAGCAAGTGCAAATCGATCTCAACATTCCATGCTAATTCACTGATGTCAGAGGGTCAATATCCTGCGGGTCATTGGGGTCAACATTTCGAGTTTGTTATTTTCATATGACACACAAATGACATTTCGAAATGAAACCCAATAACAATTAACAGCGTAAGAATACGGATTTTTCAACATTAGAGAGATACGGAATTTTTAAAATTGAAGTGATAGGTCAATGAACCACAAATGCATAACAAGAAAGGGACATTTTAGAATGAACCCCAATAAAAATCAACATTCAAGGGATAAGAAAATCAGACTGAAGGGAAACGGATTTTTTAAACATTGAAGGGTACATAATTCATTAATTAATTAACATTAAAAGAATGGGCTAAATAGAATTACCTGAACCACAAATGCCGACCAACAAGGAAAATTTCTCCTCCTCAGAGTTTCATCCAAACGAAACTGGAATAATCGAATCGTCTCTACATCTATTCATTTCATATCGCGCCAATTAATCGTTGAGAATTAAGTTTCTAACAAATGTAATCTCATCTCGTATAAATTAACAGTGCCCTAGTGTTGCAAAAAATCCTGGAAAGTGTCCAGCAATTCTCTAGGGTTGAATTTGGTATAATCTTCTGCTGATCTCGAATACAGCAATGATTCAAGGCGTTCAATCTCAGCAGCGTTTCCATGAGTGTAGTCTACCAGAGGCTTCACAATTCTAAAAGAAATACTATATAAAAAAATCAGTAAATATTTTAAAAAATTACGGCTTTTTACAAAATAAATACTTAGAAATCTTGCTAGTTTAGTTGTTTTAATTGCATAGCGGACACAAACTTGCATACAAAACCAAGGGGCTTGGGTTTCGAATCTGGGTTGACACTACTACTTTTTGCAGCTTCATTTCATGCGGTTGGCAATGCTGTACAGTTTCGTGACGCTGCTGCAAGATTCAACGGCGCTGATTTTTTTGATACGCTGCTGTCCGGTTAGCAAACGCTGTAACTAACTGAGACGCTGATTTCAGAGGAGACGGCGCTGCAACTGGTTGGAAGGCTGCATAATTTCGAGTCGTCCATGCAAGAATTAAGGGCGTTGACTGTTTTGATAAGCTACTCCTGCTGTCCGAGAGGAAGTAAACGCTGCATAATTTTGAGACATTGCGGCAAGACTTAAAAAACAACGATATAGCTGATTCAGCTGTTGCAACTGATCGCAACGCTTCAGACGCTGAATACGGTACTCTAATATCTTGAGAGGCTGGTGATTGAATAATCCCATTTAGTCCAGAATGGTTACCCCCTTTTGGGTTACCTAAAATTAAGCAAAAGTTCATTAAAAATAATTTAAGTCCACATTCTTTATAAAAAAACGAAAAAATCTGCCAGTCCAAGTAAAAAAGCTACGAGTGGTCAGGGCTTTAACAGTTCAGAATTTAAAGCCTGTAAAAAGGGACTTAGAACCATACTTTAAATTATGAATGGTTACAATACAATTATTCGTGCCCTTATTACTATTATTTGGACTTTCACATTCGCATTTTAAAGTGATCTTTACCTTTAGCAATTTGCGAATTCTTAGTGGTCATCGAAGAAACTATTGAAGAAGCCGGGGTTCTTCTAAGATTATTGCTCGTACTTGAAGAGTAGTTTGTAGACGAACGTGGCGCACGGAATTTAGTTGCAGTTCCACATAAAATATTACAAAATTCAACAAAATAATAATTAATAACGATCATTAACTTAAAAACAGGGTTAAAAATAGCATATTGAAACCTAATTTAATATGAATAAGTTAAATTTTGGAATGACCTGGATTGTTTTTGGGCCTTGACCTTAACCTTGATCCACCTCTTGACTCCTATCTGGAAATAGTTCTTTTGGTGTCCGTTTTTAACCTAAATTTTTAGCTGCCTATTTATTTGATGGTGAAAGTCTACTTCCAACACTCCTTCTACTGATTTCCTGCAACTTAATTATTAATAATTTATGTAATCTAATTAATTGCTCTGAAATCAAACAGATTAAGCGCAATAGAACAACAACTTCAAATCAAAATAAACCCTATAAAAAGTTAATTACTCTAATCTTTTTTAAAAAGCCCACATGAATTTTTCCAAGTATTTCCAAGTATTTTAGATGTGATGGAAGATAGCTTTTTAGGAGCTTTTCATTCATTCATTGCTTTTTTAAAAATGCAATGAATCAGCCGTACCCAGAATGGTATCTAACAAGGAGACCCTTGTTAGACTGTTGCTCGCGCACATATATGTGACTTATACTGGAAAATCAAGAAAAAAATCTAGTTTTCGAATATGCAAAAATTAGTCTGTTGAAATAAAGTTAAGTGTGGAAAATCGTGGTTGAAAATGCGATTTTTACGCTTGCGAGGGCTAAAAGGAAGCTCGGGGAGAAACGATTGTTGTTCCTCACCCTTCGTTTCTGCTGAAGTGAACCAATAAGTATTATATACTAAAATTGGGCTAATTAAATGTAGTTTTAGAAAATAATTCTGTTTTTATTGCAAAAAATGAACAGGTTGGCTAATTATTGCTAAAAGAGTGGACTTAACTAATGGACCATCCTTTAATAAAAAAAACCGGTCAAAACAGTAAAAAAACGAGTCAAAAACTCAAAGTATGGGCCAAAAGGTAAAAATGGCACCAAAAAATGAAAAAAATCCAAAATAACCGGTCAAAAGAAATACATTATACAATAGGAAGAATGAATTGTGGGCGGGGTTTGTTAATATTAAAAGTATAAGGAATATGATTAATAATTCATATAAATTGTGGTTAAAATATTTCAAATGAACCTTTTAGTGATAAGATGCTTAAACCACGCTTGAGGTGCTCCAATACCCCCTCCTGATAATTCATCATCAAATTCTGCAATAATTTGGGGTCATTGGGGTAAGGGGAAATACGATAATTGACAAGCTTTTTTCCTTCAGCTCAGTAGGACCTGCAAATAATGGACGGGATGAAGCCTGAAGTACATGCTCCGGGGTCAGAGGTTATCTCAGCTTATCATACAGGAGACAATGTGTATGTGTCTTATGGCGGGGGCAAGTATGACTTGCCCGCATGCGGCTGGATTTACGGCGTTTCCATAAGCTTATGACGAGACACTTGGATATGAAAAGGTTAAGCACTTACTATTCTCTGCAGTTCAGATGAGCCTTACTTCTGCGGGGAATCAATGTGAAAGGTTAGACGACAACGTGTTTCCTTCTTAATTCAATTGAAACTAACCGTGTTCAAAAATATTTAAATTTTTAAAATTGTATTCTGTAATTGAATTTGTACATACACCTGTAAATACATGCATAAAAAATTTGTTAATGCGACAAAGATTACTTTGAATTTTTACATTCAATATTGATATTCATTTATAAAATTAAAAAAGCCTAGAAACCTAAATTATGTATTTAGAATTTAATTTTAGTTTTGCAATCTGTTCTGTTCAAATGTAAAATAAATCAAAATGGCACTCTTACTTTTTTAAAAGTATTATTAAATATGATTTGTAATTAAACTTGTGTGTAAACTTGTAGTATTTAAAAAGAACATTTATTTTGTAAATTTTTAATTAGGTTTAAAAAATATTGATTATAAATTGTGACATTAAAAATAATTTTTATTTATTTATGTAAGATTAATTAAAAGTTAGGAAATTCGAATTATCTCAAATTCTACATTTTAGGTTGGTTAAGTCACCAAAGCGCATAGATACATACCCATTTACAATTAAAATCCGTAAGTTTTGGGAATAATTAAAAAAAACTAATGAAGAATAAATTAATAGTAAAATACAAACAAACACATTAATACTGAGTAGTCATAATCTCATCAAGTATTGCTGCAGTTTTCCAGTCGTCTTTTGTTTCATTAGTTTTTATCATTCCATCTTCCTAAAATAAAAATATTTTAAAAAAATGTTATTGCATTAAATATCATTGTTTTAATAATTTAATAATGTCAATAATTACCTCGGTAAGATCATTTAGAACTTGGCAGATACTGCAGTTGGCAATTTTTGCATATAACAGTATCTTTGACCACGGAATTAAAGTATCGGAAGTCACGAGAGCTACTTCATTGTCCAGTTCAAGCTGGTCCATATCTTCGGCAATAATAAACTTGTTTTGTTTAACAAACTGGTCGGTTAATTCCCAAATTTTTGAAACTTGCTGAGAACTAAATGGCCAGGCATAAACATCTAACAGCTCCAAAACACGTTGCGAGTCTAATCGCAGCATTTCCAGGCTTTGAGCGTCGGCCGTAAGTAGCTCCATAATTTTGATAAAACACGGGTAGAATTGTGAAAATAAAGAGCATAACTTGGTCACTGACAGTTCTTCAAGAAGGTCAAAATTATCGTTTATGACTTCAGTTAATCCTACTAAACATACAAAAATATTAACAAATAATAATATTTTTCTCGTGCGTCAATAACAATCCATGACAATGTTTATTATACCTTTACTGCTGGATTTGTCAGAAAAGGATTCCTGGGCTTCTTCTTCGGAGTACGTATCTACACAAGCAGATACATTATTTACTTCAATCCTTACGTTCAAGTTAATGCAAAGACATTTGACAAAAAGTATATGTGACGTACTCTCATTATTTGTAGGTTCCACGAAATCATTTTCTCTCCAAGACAGGCTAGAGCTCTCGATATCATCTTCTTGAATCGAGTCTTGATTTGCCTGAAACTGTGCATTGGCCTTTTCTTTATTTGCCTTGTTTGAAAACCAGTTCTGTTTGGAACATAAGTAAATTAATAATGTGATAAGAATGAAAAGGATAGACATGCAAAAATGACAGAATATTTTTACCAAAATCGCAGAAATTGGAAGTCCAAGGTTTCTTGAAATTTGAGCTCTTTCGTATGGGATTGGCTGTGGCTGTTTTTCGAAAATCATGTTTAGTTCAATCTCCTGCTTTGGTGTTACATATTGTTGCTCCAAAGACGATTTTGAAGCCAATTCCCACGCATACGGGCTGTATTTGTGGGATTTTGCTCGGCGCGTTCTGATCGATTTCCTTGGCTGCATTGCTTTTCAAAACTATAAAAACAAATGATAAGATTAAACTTATGGTATTAAAATTGAAAGAGAAAGTGTAAAAATTAAAATAAAACATTCAAAAAATCTAGACAACGAAATAAAACGGGAAATACTTTAAAAACATTCTATAATATACTCAGGTGCAAAAAGATATAACATTTGGTGGCCATTTTCACAAAACGCTTTAAAATTTCTTCAAATTTGGCAACAAAATGGCTTAACGATGGCAGGATGGGATAACCCACGTAATGTGCCACAGGGTCGTGGAATTCAAAATCTTTGGCCAGAATACAAATCAAGATACTCAAGACGATCAGAATCAGCAAAAAATTTGAATAGATTTAAGAAAGTAATGGGTAAAATATTGAAGGATGTATGGGCAAAAGTGGGAAAACGCCGTTTTGACCACGCCTGAAAGATGCTCATAGCAATCAAATACAGAGGGGTCAGGAAAGCAATCACTGACATTTTTAAGAAACACGAACATTAAGCTTGTAATTAAAAAAAAAATCAATACAATCTGTTATTCCGTTTTCGAAATATACTCGTCTACATTTGTGACCTGGTATACCCGGACATCCTTTATTACGTTTTTTGAATACTTTCTTGAGAATTTTGCTTGAATTTCGCAGTTTTTATGAGCTGATTTAATTTTTTTGCTAACGTGACTTTCCATCTTGAACTTTTTGTGAATTTTTGTTAAGAGATAAGAATTTTTTGGAAAATATTCATATTTAAAAAAAATAAATACAAAATAATACACCTCTCAAAAAGAAATTGTCAATTAATCTTCCGTTGACATATATATTTAATTCATTTTGAGCTAATGTGTAAAAAAATATGAATGCTGGAATTTTACTTTTTCCTGCCATGTAAAAACTAAGTTTCCAGTTTCTTCTCAAAAACTTTGAATTTGAAAGTCATTTATATACGAGTTTTGCGATGTAGTTTTGCCATTTACAAAAAAACCGTTATGCCAACTAAAGAAAGACCATCCGTTAAAGAATGAGACTGCGTCCTTTTAGGGTTGATTAGCCAATGCGTGAATTTTTTTAGGAAAAGGAATTGATTTTGGAAAACTGCATTTTACTGGCTTTAATTTAGTGTATAATACTTAATTTTCCGTTACGGATAAACATACGAAAAATTAGTTTGAAAGGAACAAATTTGCAAAACGAGTAATTAGAACTCACAAAACCAAGGCCAGTAAAGACTTTAAAAATAATTGGTATTTCTTTGAAAACCAAGATATTCCAAAAAGAAAGATATATATTTACTCAAAAAACATCTAAAAATCCGTTGATGTAATTTTCAAAAAGCCACCTTGTCGTCCTGTGTAGAAACGACTGAAGTGAGAAATCTGATATTTTTTATTACAAAAAAATCCATATACATTGGAGAGGCTAGGAATTGTCTAGGTCAATATTTTTGAAAGCTACTTCTTTAAAATTAAAGTACACAAACTGGGAATCCAAGCCAGAACAAAAAAAACTTGAAACAAATTACAAACTACACCAACAAATTAGGATAAGAGACAACTGAAATAAATTCTTGAAAAAAAATGCCGAAAAAAGAAAGAAAAGAAGAAAAAATGCACGCCGCTGAAATCAGCGGCGTGCCGACCTTTTGTACGGCCTGATTTGAATTCATACGGTCCGGCCTTTTTAGATTTTTCGACTTTTACAAGAATTTGACCATCTTACGATAACACAAATTGTTTTAACGTGTATTTTTACGGCTAGTTATTTAATTAGTTGAATTAATTAAAAAACTAGTTCCTTCACAGTAAATATTTATGTAAACCCAATAGAAATATAAACACGAAAGAATCGAAAAGCCGATGCTACATGCAGGTAGCCTTTAAAAGTTCATTTTATTAAATAAATTTAAGATTGCATAGTGCTTGCTTGGGTTAGTATTTAAATAACAATTAGATTTGTACTTTTGGTATTAGTAAAATCATTTCATTGGATAAAATTGAAAAATACATTTTTGTAAGCCTATTGGATTTTATATTTCAATTTAAAAATCTAGATCTTAATTTCATCCTAATTGAAAATCCTTGTTAATTTTAGTTTGTACCAAATCACATTAAATTTCTCAAAGTAAAAAAACCGTTTTTTAGTATAAATAAGAAATTTGGATTGAATTTTGACTGCATTTACAATTCCAAAATGGAGAAATCCCAATTTTTGGGTCTTAAAAAAATTCAATCAATTTGACGCTGATTTTTGTGATATTTTCCATATTTCGGTTTTTTAGACAAATTTTGGTCACAAATATTTAAAAAAATAAAATGTGCTTTGAAAAATCTAATACGGCCGTTTAAGATACTAAAGAGTCAGAAGGTTGTAGAAATATTATTTTAAAATTCAGCGTTACCTTAAAGTTAAAATATTACCATAATTAAATTTTGAAAAACAACTGAGCTTATATCTAGTATAAAATCCCAGTCGGTCCGGCCCTTGGGGCCGACTGGCCTGGTTTCTCAAGCCATATCAAGTCATTGTTTGCACGCTACTGTTGAAATACTCATCATCATGGATAATGAGACTTACGCTCTAAATTCTTATCTTACTCAACTTCATCCCATAAAATTATTTTGATCATGGTTCTAAGCCAAATACCCAAGCTTTAAAATAAGCCATACGCCTTTCAAAAGTTCAAACGGATATGGAAGGAAATTCAACTACAAAATTTAGAAAACTTAAAAAAAAAACCATTTCATGCAAAATTTCAGAGAGAAAATTGATTTAGTGGTTACAGGGGGCTTGATACTTTCGTGGGTTAATCAAATCTTAAAGGCAACTAATTAGGTCACTACATATGCAAAGAATTTTAAATTTCATAAAGTTCCGTTATTACAACATTCTAAAAGCCCAGTCTCATTGTTTCACGGATGGTCTTTACTTTAAACATCCTTTTTAACTGCAATAGTTTGTAATAATTAATATTTTTTTAAAGTAATTATGTTTACTTGGGCCGGGAATTGTTTGGGACACCAGGCCGGGACATGAAAATAAGAATCTAGCTACGGGCCTGTTCTTGACATTGATTTTTTGACCTCTAAAGATAACCTCTAGCCAACAAGTCAATGCAAAAGCACTTCAATTAAGTCAGACTATTGTATACAAAAATAAAAATAATAATTTGATCAAAAAAGTTAAAAAGAAGACAGTGGTACATGCATTAAAAGTTCACATAGCGCGAACCGGAAGTAAGACTGCATTAGCCTATGTAAAATGCGATTTACCAGTTTTAGACCAAATTCCTTTTCTCCCTTGGCAAAAAGATTATTTTTCTACCAGGAATGCAGGAGATCAAGACAAATTTATCGCAGAAAACAAGAAAATCGAATTATGAATCTCGTATTTTGAAATGAGAAAAGTAATGTTATACGTTCATGATGTACGGTGTCTTTATAGAGCGTGGGGTCCTCCCACTTATCCAAGGTTTTCAAAAACTCAATAAAAACTTAGTCAGAGACTACTAGCAAGAAAAACCGTCGGCCTCACTGCCATCGCACAGGCAGAGACTGTAGCTACATGAATATTACTTCCGACTTTCTCAATGCAATGCTGTCATGTTTGTCACGGCGCTGTATGAAATAAGATGCGCGTTTGTTGCTGGCCACCCTTGTGCGCAGTACAGAGCTCTTTATATTGAAATTAGGAAGGTGAATTAATAACCCTACTCGTATGTTTTTAACATGAGTAGGTTATGCTCTTCAGACTATTTCGATGCACCTGGTTGATTTTTTTTAAATGTCTCTGTCTACATAAATAAACTTTCAATGCGTTTGCAGCTTTCAAACAATACAATCAATTTGTTCAGTATTTTTAGTTAATATGCAATAGCCTTACAAATAAGTAAGGCTTATACGTAGCGTAATTTCTGTGTACAACGACTGGGCAAAACCCAAATATTAAAAAACCCTTTTGGAACCGGTCTCCTAAAGAAATAATTTCTCAATAACCTGACCCTTTTCACACCTTACACCATTAAAATAAAAAGCGGTAAGAATTTTTTACAAAAACTTAATTTTGCGAGTCTTTTTTATTTTTTACATTCTGCAACTACGGCTTAAGAGATAAAAAATATATCCGAAATATATAGAAATGCATCAGACAAACAGTTTATTCACTGCCACCCGAAAAGAAAGGTTCAGTTGCCAAACATAAAAGTTAACCCACTTCTACAGCAACTTATGACGCCAATTCCACTGATACTGATTTTTTATAATGCAATTAATTTAACCTAACCCTATCCAAGAAAATTGGAATCGATCCCCGAGAAAAATCAGTATAAGTTCTATTTGTAAATCAAATCCGATTTTAGAAATTCGAAATCTCCTCAACCCTTTTCCATGGCATCAAATCCTGTCCTAGAATAAGAACGTGTGGCGACTGAGATTCAATCCACTCTTAATCCCGACCAACGTGCTGCGTTTCAATCAATAGCAACACCTTGGATATGCACAGTTGCTCAAATTTGTGCCAATGCTGATTGAACTTGTTACTCGCTTCAACAGGACCCTGATAGGAAAATACATTCCATATCACAGTGGTTCCAATACCCTAATTTACCGGACATTGCGTTGTTATTTGAATAACAGGGAGATTTTACCCTACATTACCCCGCTTATATGTTAATTCCAAAAACGTCAAGCCAAAAATGATAAAATTTTCAAAAAAAAACTGCCAGAACCTGCCAATCTCAAAGTTAATGAGGTTTAAAGTTAAGGTCACAGATCAGGGGCGTAGTACAGATGTAAAAAAAACAATTTTCTAACAACCCTACAAACGATACGTAGATGGAAAAGTCTTGACCCCCTGATTTGATCTATTATTTTGGTAAGGTTACTTGTGGTCCAGAAGCTTGAACTCCAATTCCATAAGGAAAGTGACGTCACCCATTTGAATAACATGCGTTTTTATATCTCGCAAAATCCACATTATCTTACTAAAATCTCTTCACAGTAAAAAAGTACAATATTTTAGTAACAACTTTGTGAAAAAAACAACTTGCCCCAACTTGCCTTTTAGCCCGTGGAAAGGGTCAAAGGTCGACAAAATTCAGGATTACATAGAGAAAGTGCATTTTTTCGCCCCAATCCAGCAAAAACGGAAACCTGCAAAAAATTGGTGCAATTATGTGATTTGAATCTTGACCACAGTGGGTTATTAAAAAATTGTTTTTTGTTATATCTGTACTACACCCCTAATCTGTGACCTTAACTTTAAACCTCATGAACTTTGAGATTGGCAGGTTTTGGCAGCTATCTTTTGTCAATTTTCTAATTTTTGGCTTTATTTTTTGAAATTAACACATAAGCGGGGTAATGCAGGGTAAAATCTCCATGTTATTCAAATGGCAACGCAATGTCCGGTAATAGAGAGTATTGGAACCACTGTGCATATCCAAGGTGTTGCTATTGACGGCTGCTGCTATTGATTGAAACGCAGCACGTTGGTCGGGATTAAGAGTCGCTTGCATTTCAATAGATACACGTTCTTCTTCTAGATCATCAAAAATTTCAGCCGGATTGTCTGTCATTTGAAATGGTAGAGTCGAAAGGTCAAAATCAAGGCATTTTGCCGTGGAGAATCAAAACGTTCAGAATCTCTCTTAAAGCGGCATGTGTACCATGCAAACAGTCATTCGTATGTTCCAAATGGTGTAATACAAAATTTTTGCAAAGGTGAGTCATGAATTTTTTCCCACAATTGCAAGGCGTTTGTCGGATTTGCAAAGACACATATTTGAGCGAACAACCCACACAATTATTTGGGCACAATAATTTAGCCCGACTCCAAGGAACTTGGAGATCACCACGTTTATCTTTTGCGCCATATAAAAAACCAAATAAATTTTGATAGAACAACAACAACGTAAATGCCAGCATGGGGATCATGTCATGTTCATGATGTGTTTCATGTCGTGTTTCATGTCAGATCAAAACCAACTTAAAAGCCAGCATGCTCATGCCGTGTTTTATGCCATTCCATGTCATGCCATGATCTCATCGCTACGTTGAGTGGCAACGCAAATTCCTTCTGCGTTTGCTAGTTACAGAAAACAGATACACAGAATTCGGAGATTCAAATTTGCATTAAAATTTGCCCACTTATCATCAAAGTTACTCTTAACTACTATCACACTTTATTCTCCTACGTATTGTGTAGAAGTTGCAAATAAATTCCAAAAAAATGTAAAAAAAAAAGTGTTTAAATGGGGACCAAAACAGTTCAATGCATTTTAATACCTAAAAAATACGTGACGAAAAATATAAAAAACTTTCTCCTCACATACGAAATGATTTTTACCGTTCAACAAAAATCTACTTGCCGGAATGACCTGAGATTAACAAAACACAAGTAGCACTTAGGTTGCACTTGCCCTTAGCACTTTGATAATCAAATATAGCTCATCACTAGGAATGTGGTTTGGGTCAAATAAAAATTGAAAGCAAATCTGTAAATTTTGCTTCAAGGGGTGAAAGTTCATGCAAGAAAATTTGGGAGAAGTTTTGGAGCTTATTGTCAAACCCCCCGGACCCACTCTTTTGAAATATGAAGATTAGATTTTTCAACAAGACTCTAGTCCGTCACATGGACTGAAATTGTGAACAAGTGGCTAAAAAACCGTTTTTCGAGCTTCCATTTTTTTCAAACATTTATATCTGCATTTCCAGACCTCCACCCACTGGACTACGACTTGTGGTCTAAGTTAAAGCTAGATGCTTGCTCTAGATCCCATACAAGTGTCGAAGTCTGAAATTTATTCCTGAGCAAAATATGAAGGGATCTTCCCGGAAATAAGCGCGTATTTTTTAAGGCTTATAGACCGCTCGTTTTTTTTCTTCATGTTTTCAGACACATGAAAAAATTCAAGCTGTCAATTTTATGTAAGCTACCCAATTAGTTGCTCATTACGTGTGAACAATTTCAGACCGTAACTGTTTGAAACTTCTGATTTACAGCATTAAACAATAGTCTCCGAATTATTGACCTGACTATGTGTATAGCTGAGTAATATATAAGTATATAATTTCTTGAATGAGCAGTATATCAATAGGTATAATGAAGGACATAACAAAAAATAAATGAATGTTTTTATGAACTTTTAACATTTTGGAAAATTAGCCAGCACAAATAGACGTCATAGAAATAAATAGTCGAAAATATTTTATGTAATCAAATATCTTTTGCTTAAGACTTAATTTCGTTAAAGTGAACATGGGTTAAAACTACATTTAATAAATGTTCTACATTTCCCCCCAAAGCTTGGAAACACAACTTCAAGACATACAGTTTAGAACTGTAAATAGCCCGGCGCCAGGTGGCCGAAAGCCCCATGAACTGACATTAAAAGAAGAGTGCTAGGAAATTAATCAGGCTGAAGAATGAAATGGTACAAAGCCCATCCCCTGATGGAGCTTATCTTTTCATAGTGCTTTTTTTGGCAAACTGAAAATCACTATAATAACCAAACGAGTCAACATTTAATTTTGGTCGATTTTGGCTAATTAGACATGGAGTAACCTAGCTAAACAAAACCACCAACTTGCCTTTGTTGTTACAAACCATAGACACAACTATCTAACTAGCACAATACTTTGATTGTAATAAATTGAATTAGATGTTATTTTTTGAAGAAGAAAAAAACACTAAAAATAATTTTAATGATAAAAAATTGATGTTACTGTACCTGATGAAACACTTTTTTACTAGGTTTACTGTTGCACAGAAAATTATAACTCCTTTAACAATTGTAGTTATTTTGCTTTTGAAAATAATTTGGTTACAACACAGTTTTTATTAATTCTATATACTAAACGAATTTAAGTACATTAAATGCTTTTAGACCAAGTTTCTTCCTCGTTGTTAGTCGTCAAGAGGTGGACTGCGAATGAGTATTTATTGAATATCGTTTTAACAGAAACCTTTTAAAAAAGGAAGTTTTACCTTTCTTTTTTAACCCAAGTAAATTGTCGGGAATTTGCTATTTATGTCCGCCTGTCTATATGAAGCAGAAATAAGGTGTAACACAGCTAGTGATACGTATCTTGGCAGTCAATACCAAAATCTAGATATCTTGACTGTTTTGACACTTTGGACTTTTTGATACATATAGAGCACTGTGAAACAGTTCATCCAAAATCCAACTACTACTACCAAATGCTGGTAATTATACGTTACAAAGAGAGAGAAAGAACTTAACTCCTTGAAGTTTCATGATAGATACCTTTTCAATTTTATTTCACCATATTTACAAATGTGAATTAAAAAAATCGTTGGGTAATTAATTCAAATCCATTGACTCAAGTCTATTTAACGTTCGTTGCCCAAACATATTTTTTAAGTTGTATTGTTTAGCCTGTCTAGTTTACCATATTCCTGTGACCGCTTATTTTGGTCACAGTTTGTGAATATCAATTCAGGGATGACTAAACTAAATACATTCTGAATCTACTTGCAAAACTACATAGTTTGTGATTCCATGTTATTTCTTATGGAAACTACAATCTATGTAGTTTATGTTAATATTTTTGTGGTATTGATATTTTGAAGGCTTTTAAAAAGCTTTACGATGGTTTGCTTTATGTATTTTTGCATATTAAACCCTTTGTGAGTCTAAAAATCTAAAACCCAAATGTTTTTTTTTCAAATCAGCATCCCAACAACCAAGGTTTTTTTAATCAAAAGTCGGGGTTGTGAACCCTGGTTTGAAATTAGAATATATTAGTTGCTACAAGTTGTTTTAACG
>JAQGBQ010001030.1:0-14074 GCA_034698485.1 Vertagopus arboreus
AGATATTTAAAGTCAATACTGCATGAAATCAAGAGCTTTCAGCTAAACCTCAAACTACAAAATACTTTTAGATAAATGGACAAAATAAAAAATACAAAATTGTATTTTGTATTTTGCCAATGTATTTTGGCCACACCTGTTAATTATGAGATGTCAATTATGCAGTTGTCAATTAAGGTTTCTCTTAAAATGGCTCTGAATTTCAATCCAGTCAAGGATCATGAAATGGAAGTAGAGTGGTGTGTGAGTACACTGAAATATAATTCTGATGTAATGTACCATCGACCTTAGTCAAGCTAAGATTACTAAAAAAAACAATAATGTCACACGCTCCTCCTTTGAGTATATAATAAATTGGTTCAACGCAATTATGTTTAGTTTAGTATAGTAACGATTTATTTGAAATATTTATGTATTCCCTAACTTTGTCTCTTTTATTTTTTTGGAATACTTTCTGAAATCAACGGAGAAATCTTTTAATCTGCAGAATTTATAAACTTGAACAATGACCACGATGGGCCTGTTTGAAGTGAATGAACATCCCAACCGAATTTCAGAACAACTCAATATCCTTCAGGACTACATGTGACAATATTTTATTGTCATTAATTATTAAATTAGAGAAGGAGGTGAGATGTCTAGTAAAAACGGAGAGAATTTCGAGACTTTTGAAGCAGGGACAAGCAACTCTGGTAATAGAAAGGAGCGAGCAGCAAAGATTGAAGATAATACAGGTGGGATATTAAATCGTCGTGCTTTTAATTATAATTAACAATTAGCACTTATAGTTATTATAAAGAATTAAAGGCTAGGGCACTTTGGTCCTTCGGGTTGGGTGAATGTTTGTCAAGTTGATCCCTTGACTTTTTGCAACTGACTTGTAATTTTGTAAATATAATCATTAATTAATTTCATGGTGATGGTAATTAGTTGGTAGATTTACTATTATGGTTAAGGTGTTCAATGTCTAGATGTAAATAATGTAGTTTAATTCTACAGATTTAGCGTGATCATTCATAATATGTATTCCATCATTCTATTACTTGAGTATAATAAAGAACTGAATTGAAATTGAATAAAGAATTGAATGGTTACGGACCAACGACTATTCGTTTAAGCCAAAAGGGAAACCAGCTCGTATCTTTTAACGACTTCACTTATCAGCAGGAGTGGCCAATTTTGCCGAATTTGGGAAATTTTTTAAATTTGTATTGTATTTTCCCAATTTTGGAAAAGTATTTTGTATTTTGAATTCCATGTATTTTGGCCACCCCTGCTTATCAGTTCCATGAGATTACACGAGCTGATAGGAAGTATTGGCGATGTTTCAAAAGACATTCTGGATGTAAAGGACGACTCAACACAACTATTGATACGAGTTGGGCTTGTTCTGTTAGAAATGTTCATAACCATCCTCCAGAAAATAAAAGTCAAACTTAGAATTTAAAACAATGATTTTGAAATTTGAAATAGTCAGTTTCTTTTAAATTAATAGATTGTTACTTTCTTGTATGTTTACCAAATCTGTCTGTGGGATCACATTGTCGGATATTTCATGTTATTTTTAGTGCAAGGTTTTATCTTTCTTATTTAATACAATTTATTTCCAGCAGAACTCTAGTTTTTGCTCAGTTCAAAAATAAATCTAATGATAAATTATCTCGGCCATTTCCAACGGAACGAACTAAAAAGTACTGAAACCTTTGTATTGTCGACGCCAAATTAACAATTAAAGTGGGCATGATGACTGCGATTTTGAAATGACCTACTGAACACAATCTTGAGCCTTGCTTTGTTCCTTTGAGGATGATGATAAAAATAATAATCTTAAACACTATTGTTAGTATTTGTTAGTGTATAAATTTGGAGACCAAAGTGCTTTGTAGCTCAGAAGGATCGTGCACATATCATATATGCACGATCCTTTTGAGCTAAATGGATATTATTTGATGATATATTATTATATTACCAAGCGGAAAGTAGACCTCTTTCATGCCAAGAAAAATTAAATTCGTTAAGCTTTCTATATTTTGTGTTAGTTTAATATTCAACTTTCCGCCCCATATCAGTAGTCACAGGTACATACGTTGTATAATCAAGTTAGAGGTACTCATCTTATACACTTGATTCCTTAGAATTTTAGATAAGTTCAATTTTGAAACCATCCTTATACCTAATCGAAAAGAGATGTCTGTGTGTGTGTCTGTGTGTCGTTTGCTACTCATCCTTAACCACACATCCGTTTTTAAATCTGAATAGCTCATTAAAAAAGTCTCATCGGGGATCTAAGTGATCAAATTATGATGCTTTACAAAATATTGACCCCTAACCTTTAAATATGTCAAAACAAGGTCAAATGCCACAGAACAGCCAATAGCCGCTCGCTTCCAGTTGCTATCGGCTGCTTTGTGATAAAATGATTGGTGTTGGACAAAGCTATGAGCCTTTCTAGGCATCTACAATAAAACTGGACATTCTGATGGAGTTCTCAAAACTGGTTTCATGACCTCTGACCTTTAATTTAGCTCCGCTTTGCGGGGCCTTTATTCATAGTATCATATACTTGAATGTATTTTGTATAAAGGGTGTAAAGAAAAGAAGGGTACCACCTACCCTTGCTACACAAACCCTTGTGTAACTTTTGATACACTACGAATTTCTTTTTGAAAATTTTCACAGTAATGGACCAACATCTAGGCTTAATTATGAGCATATTAGATTTTTAATGGAATGTTAGAAAAAAATATAATTAAATGTTGAATGGATTGTTACCCAACTCAAGACAGGCAAACTAGAATTCAATTATGAAAGAACCAATGAACCGATTTTGACAAAAATTATTCTAGTCAATTAAAAAAGGGTTCTTCTTGTGTTATTAGAAAGATTTAATATATATATAGATAAAAAACTGATTTTTTTCACGATTTTATGCGAAGGTGTGGAATGACTCGAAACGTTTTTTAGGAAAATATGCTAAAAAACAACTAATTTTTTTTAAAATTTCACAAGTTTGAGTTATATGGGTTACTGACTTACTAAATAATCTATAGAGCTTCAAAACAGGTTAGAGATTCCCTTAAACTTAGGGAAATTGTCGAAAAACAGGTTCAGGTAATTGCTTGCCATATTGTTTGAACTAATGAACTATCAATTAAAATTTACTTAAAATTGAACTGACAAAATAGAAGATACAAAACTAAAAAAAAATTGAAAATAGCTTCAAGGGCTGTCCAGAAATTTGGGGTTGAAGTTATGGTAGCGTGATTTTCGTGAGCCCACAACCACCACGTCACAGTTGTACCAAAAGGACAAAATATCTATAATTGTTTTATGAAGAAAATTCTACCTAGACACTTTAATAGTATCATTAACGAGGAATTATTCCCAAATAAAAAAAATATATTTTTTATGGGTGGTGGTGGTGCAGCTTACATAGAAAAACAAGCATCAAAATAATCAGAGCCTGGGTTTCAAGACCCTAGAAAAAGGGGCGTGGAAGAGTAAAATTCTGAATTTAAGTTATTTGAAAAGCATATGATCCATATTTATGGGAAATATGTTAAAAGTTTCAAAATCACTGTTAAGATAAAAAATATTAAAAAACTTCCGGAAAAGTGAAAAAACATGCAAAAATCAACTTTGGAAAAATTAATCCAGAGCTTCAAATAGAGAGTGGAGAAAATGATTGAATGTATTATAAGGAAGACTAGATAGCAATGTGTATCTCACAAAAAAATTGGGTTCGTAATTAATTTATTTTACGAGAAATAACCCTTTACATTTCTACATACTAAGTGGTACCCTTCTTTTCTTTACACCCTTTAAGCTTCGCTTTCTGAATAACCAGTGGTAATCTGCAAATTTTGGAAATATAGTTCTTATGGCTTTTGAGACAGAAAGACTGAAAAATTTATGAATTCTGTATGTCCTACTAAACAATTCCTTGCCAAATAATATAAACCTAATGAAATATCCATCTCCCTGCCCCATATCATTATAGAGAGGTACTTTTCTACAGAAATTGATTTCTGACTAACCAATGGCTGGCTGTAAAACTTGGAAACTGATGACCTCCAGCCTGACTTTTAAGCACATGAATATCTCCTACTAGGCAATCATACTGCCACTGGCAGTCAGTCAGTGTGGAAGACTTAAAATTCCAATTTCATTCATTTCATTTTTAGTTTATTACATATTTGTGTCTTAGCAAAATGTTAACTGAAGGGCAAATAGAAGCAGTAGATTGGTATTTCAGAATATATTCCACCATCACACCTTTACACCTTCGTTTTAATGCTGTTGAGAGAAAACTTACAATCATCACAAAGCGCTTAAATCGTATATTGGTATTCATTTCTTTGGTATTAGCTTATTCAGTTGTACCAATTACTACTTTCAGTGTATATGTGCTCATCAAAAGTCCTGGGTTGATCCCAATATCTCAAATACTTTTTCTCGCCATTTATATAATGACTTTCATTGCTGCATGGTTTCCATATCATATTCTTGCTCTGACACCAAATGTATTACTCAAAATACTCAACGGGCTGTTCAGCATTGATCGATTCATTCAAAGTAAGTTAAAAAGAACTTCTCTGTAAAACTTCATTTAGCCCGACTCCGATTGTATTTTTAACGAAATTCCATTCCCATAAGAGTTAGTTGCAGTCTTTTTTGAAAAAAGTTTGCAAATAATATTATGTCATCCATGGCACCATAGATGTACCGATATCGACTACCCATGCTAATGCTCCATAACAAAAAAGCCGACCCCCGATGGCAAAATTATTGTGGGTCGTTCACAAATGTAGTTGCTGAACCAAAAAAAATTAACAAAGTTTATGGTTTCGAAATTCGGTTGACTTAGCTTTTTTATTATTACGTCATATTTGCACGACCTTTGAAAAGATTTTGCTTTGTGGGGTTTTTGGGAGGTTGGCGATATCGGTACATCCATGATGGCACATAGTTCATGCAATAATTAAAAAAGGTCACAATAAAATAGGCTAATATTGAAACAAGTTTTAAGTAGATATCGTATAATCAATGTAGATTTGAATTTTATATGAAGTCATCTTTCCTGAGAGATGTCACGAATTGTATGATGTAAATGTTTTTTCAGCTTTGATGCCTTATTATTTTGATATCCCAATATTTTTCTCTAAAATATCGACAATTTTTACACTGTTTGTTGTCATCTAAAACTACAAGTTGGGCTATTCTAATAATCATTTTATCTTTCTGTAATGTGTCATACGTACATTGTTTTGAAAGAATTTTCCATACAAGTAGGCAATAATCTAATACAGATAATACAAGGGCGGTGCTAAAAAAGTGCAATAACTTCGATGAGAAATGCTTCTTCTAACGATTGATCATATACATTAGAGAGTTCATTTGAACACAGCTTTTATTATACTGACCATCATCAGATAGATTTTCATCTATTATTACTACCAAATACTTGATTTTTTTTACATTTTTAATTTATTTGGAATCTAGTTTAACACTAACCAGTAAGTGTTAAATTAGACTCCAGTTGGTGTCATTTCTATTTAAATCTTTAGGTTGAAATAACATTAATTTTGCTTTAATAACACTTATTTGCATGATATTCTGTTTACTATAATTGTTTAAACTATCAAAAACTTATCTCAATTGAACTGCTTTACAAAATGACAGCAATCTACGAATATTTTTTAATCTCAAGATCACGTAGGTAGATTACTTGGTTTGGCACTCAGAGAGTTGACTTTGAATATATTAGCTGATATCCAAACTTTACTAATTTATTAACCTAATTGTATAGAGTTCCAGGCTCGATGCAATTTGTTGCCTACCCCAAGGAATAGATTGGGCGATACCGGAATGGAGTTGGCGATGAAAGGGATTTTAATTGGAATAACATCCGGTGCTTTTCTCATGGCTGGGGTCGCTATTCCCTTGAACTTGGATCCAAATTACCCCACACTGCAATACTTATTTGGAAACGCGGTAGATGGTTGGATATTTATATGCATTAGGTACATTCACATCTTTCCTCTTGCAACGGAAGCATCGAAGTCGATAATTGGAGGAATACTCACCTGTATGGCTTTTAATACAATGGGTTCGGAATATCTGGATTCCATCTCAAATCCCCGATTCAGGGCTTATTGGAGACTACCGACATTGAACAAATTTTTGCTTAGGCGAAGATACGTCACCAAATTACTTACTATTTACCGCTCTGTACAAATTTGTTTTAATTTATTTAACAACAGCATGTTGTCAATGTTTGTGGCACTTCTTATTTACTCAGGAGTGGCATTTGGATCTATCTGCAACTACGCCACCATTAAGCTTTTCAATGTTCTCCCGTTTTATTTGTACATATGTATGCCTATAATATCTGTTGTTGTATTTATTTGTGCTATCTTTGCTGTTGACATTGCCTCTGCACTGCACACCAAATCGGGCAATTCTGTTGAATTCCTTAAGATTGTCGCAAAATCAAAGTATGAAAAAAAGCTTGTGAAATCTTTAGGAACTATTGCAATCTATGCAAAGCCTTTTTATGCAATTGAAAATAGGGTTAGACTTCAAATCGCTGAAGCTATAATCAACAACACGATTAATTTACTCATGTCTTTTTAATTTAAAATCAATCAAAATACTCCTTTGCAATACTGCGAGCCCGCCGTTTAGATTCGTTTGTTTGCGGTGCGTGAACGTCTTTATTTTAGAAACTATTTTGCATGAAAATCTCATGTTATCACTTAAAATTTCATACTACCTCCTTAGCTCTAACTTATAAACAATAAAAAATATATTATTGTAAAGCCCATCTTTCTTATTAAGGGGTGAAACCCTTTTATGGGAACGATCTGTCTGTCCGTCCGTCTGTGTTTGCTCTAACTCTCGAACAGGTTAACTTTTTCGAATTCGGATATCGGTTTATGAGGTATTCTTTGTTCAAAGTTCTCAGTACAGAAGTAATTATAAAAATATTCAAGAGGTGTGTTAATTGTAACACACTGCATGATTTTATCAAGATTGTATTGAAATTCCACAAAAATAAGACTGAAATTATAATCCCTGATCCCTCTCGACCTGTCTAAAGCATCAGTTCGCCTTGACACCAATTAATGTTATATGAAAAAATCTGCTAGTTATTGATTGTTCAATGTTTACTTGATCTTAAAAAGGGGAATCAGAGCTCAAAAATAGATAGGCAGAGATAGCATAGTAAGGTCCAACACCTTTGCTAATGCTACAGTATTGTGTACAATAGTATTAGTCATTTTAAGGATTTGGAAACAATATCGGTTTTAAGGTTTGAGCGATTTCACTATTTTACAGATTTAATTATCGACATTATCATTCTTTTTCTAAAGATAAAGCGTATTGATAGTTTTATAATTTTACTAGGACAGGTCAGCAGGAGGAACCATGACAGCATGTTTGGGCACGCTAAAACAATAATGTTGTTACCAGCTCAATAACGGTTGGAATGATGTTTTCCCGTCAAAATCGGACTGTTCATACGGATTTGACCTTTTTCGGTGCCAAGAGTCAATACTTTGAAAAATAGTTCAAAACAAAAGGTTGCCTATTTGAAACAACGGCTTGAACGACGTTTGTTTGTCCAAATCGAATGTAAACTGCGAATTTCCCCATTCTGTCGTTTTGAAGGTCTTCTAAAGGTAAAGATTTCGAAAATGTTTTAAAACAAAAGTTTGTTCAGTCCAAATCAGATCAAAACTACGCATTTGAGGTTTTTGACCTTTTAAAGGTCAGGAGTCAACATTCTTTAATTTTTTATTTCTGCGATCCACCAGTTTTGGCAATGCGCTTGTAATAACGTATTCAGATTTAAAACCAAATGGGTGCTTCTGGAGGAGTAGCAACAGACACACAAACATTCATAGCGCTTTATATAATATATAATATTATACACAATATCGTCGGCTTATATTGATCTTCTTGTACCTCCAAGCTAGACGTTTTTTTTAATTTTCATGTATCTACATTCAATGTGAATTTTATTTTCCTGTATCTACATGAAATCCTATCTTACTACTTCCTATTCCAATCCAGAGAAGAAACGTTGCTTCAATATTGGGGAAAAGAGCTGTCAGAGATCTATTTCTTGTAATTGCCTTTTTTGTTTTGTAACTCAAGAATTTACTGATTATTATGATGCGGATTTTGGTAGAAGAATATCCTATCGATGTGTTGTAAAATGATGAACTTTTGTCATCGAGTGTGCATTGTAATATTTGTAATTGTACGAGTAGGTTATACGAATAATGTTTTTTGTATTCCTGGTGTTCAATTTCAATGATATTGAAGACTTACAAATATTATCAGTTTTATGTTTTTAATTTTAAGTCTCATTTCATTGGCATCAGAGTGCAAAAAATATTTAGGTCTAGCTCATTTGTGTGTGCAAGTCTTACTACAATACTAGTTTACTCGATGTAAAATTAATGGAATAAACCTTAGGTTGATTCGGAATTTTTTTTGAAACCTAAGAAAAAGTTTGAATAAAAATACCCACCAATTGATGTTTCGTCTTCATATTAGTTCTAATTGGTTTAAAGTAAATACATTTCATATTATAAGATTTTCTTTGCACTCATATATTTTCAGCATTTCATGTTTTTTGACATACAAAGTCCTAACACCGAATAAGTGGATTAAACGTCTAACTAATACATACTGACGTCAGAAGCAACTACTGAAATATTTAACTGTTTTTCTTCAAAACATTTCCTCTCATCGATATCTGAATAAAAGGTTGGACATAATAAATTGTGGGCGTTTTCCTTGATATTTTAGACCTGTTCCGATAAGCCCTTGAGTTGTATATATTTATGAGGTTGAAATGGAAAAATACTGGCTTCAGAATTTATGTATGTGATGCGTAAAAAATTCAACCTATTTTTTAAGTTAACTTAACATTTGCATGACCCATAGCCTTCCTTTCTTACTGATACTTATATTATTATACGAACGATTGAACTAAAAATGCCATTTAATTAATAAGAATGTTCTGGATATTTACAAGAGGAGAAGGTATAATACTACAAGGCCCAGTTCCATTAATTCTGAATGGAGAATATTTCAAAATAACGGCTCGAAGTGGACTTGGAGTTAGGGCCAAGTGTCAAAATTGTACAAAATCTATTAATGGCTCTTTATCCTCGACCACTAACTTTTTGACTTTTTGAAGCTAGTTAATAATGAAACTTTATGAAACAATTTAAATACATGTATTAAATCATATGTAAAAATCCAATTTTGTTTTAAATACATATCTTTTATTATAGAAGATTCATCTAGCTAGGCTAGAAAGTTACAACATTGCTCGAAAAAATGATCAAGACATGAGAAAGATCATGAAAAAAGCTGGTCAAACAAAACACCGAGCTATTTCTGGAGGAGGATTAACTGCTACAACTGTTATTCAGCAAAATTATATTATTAAAGAGTAACAAATTAATTAATTTATGTAAGCAGGTGGAACAAATTGCAACTTTTTTTTGTAAAGTGGTTGCATTTTTTTATCGTTGAGTATTAAAACAATAAATATATGAACCGTCGTAACAATGTTTAACCCACCAAGTTTTTTGTATATTTATTAGCAATAATAAGCATGTTGAACATTAAAACAAAAACTAATTTTATTAAATAGCTGATTAATTTTTTAATCTTTTCCATCGTCAATTATAATAATAATGGTTGATGGTTTTGAGAGATCTTTCGAGAGATAGTAAACAATAAAGTTTTTTTTCAAGATTAACTCTACAGACTCCGTCGCAATTAGTAATCAGCAGAGTAGTTGTTTAAGGTCATAAAAAACTAAATCAGCCCATCTTTACAATAAATAAAAAATCCACATGATTACAAATAAGAATCAATCAGAATTCAGAGTATTACGAAAAATATTAGTTATTTTGAGATATTAAGTTTATTGGTGACTCACTTAAAATAAGTTACATTATGTTTTAAACCAAACCAAAGTGGTTTTCTCGCAATTTTGAACACCTTGAACTTATCATAAAACATTTTAAAACAAATTTAATAATTCTTGAAACTAAATGTTTTAAACTACAATGTTACAACCGACCTAAAGTGTTTTTCTTGCAATCCTGAACACCTTGAATTCTTTTTTTAAAAAATTAAAAACCAAATCACCAATAATTATTAACACTAAATATTCTTAAACAAATGTTTTGAAACCAACCCAAGGTATTTCTCTTGCAATTAAGAAGCACTTTGAACTTATAAAGTACACTAAAACAGTCAATTCGGCTGATGGTTTACTCGTGAGTAAACCTGTTTTACAACCTTTAACTTTTAACCCGTGTTTAAGTTTCATTGGGAGTAGGTTTGAACATTGAAATTAGTCAAATATGACCTGGTAGTTCAATAGTAGAGCGTTTGATTTAAAATAAACTGAATTCAGACTTAGTGGGAGATATTAAGCTAAAACCAAGCTACCGATGGCTAAACCAGGTTGACAAAACCTGTTTTAGCATTTATAACATCAACCAAATGGGTTTTGGTTAAGTTTTAACTGCAATAACTCTATAATAGGCCTAGTTGTTCAATAATAGAGCGTCCAGGTTTGTTATTCCTTTCCAGATCGGAAGGTTGCGTGTTCCACTCACGTCCGGGTCACTTTGTTTTTTGCAATTTATTTTTTTACAACCACAAATTTGTGGGTTTACACTATTAAAATACGCTTAAGAATATCGAAGGTGACTTATTTTGCTCGGTGGACCATCCTTTTTACTGGGCCATCGTAGGGCCGCCAGTGGTGGCCAACCAATGGCCGGAATTCATGAAAAATAGATTGCAAAAACAAAGTAACCCGGAATTGAATAGAACATACCAACTTTTATGGCCTGGTAGTTCAACGTATTTTATAAATTGAAACCCAATTTTGTGCTTGACAAAAATAAAACTGAAAAAATAAAGTTAGCCTAACTTGATTTGAACACGCAGATCGGTAAGTTGCTTGTTTAATTCAGGTACAGGTGAAGTCTAAAAGTATTATTAATGAAATAAACACCTACTGACATTACCTGGATTTAGTTTTAAACTGAGAGTCGAAAAATTTTGATAGAAGGTTTTAAAAACCAGCCGGTCTTTAGTTGCTTGGAGTAGGTTTTTTTAACATGTCCTTTTAGAACCGAAAGACCGCAAAAAATAAGTTTTTATTTCATGGAAACGTTGTAAAAACAATTTATCTTAAGGCTTCATGTGGTTATATGTAAGCTTAAAAACCTTCAGTACAGCTTTGCATAGCCCGAGCCAGAATTTATACCCACTTTTCAAGATAAGTTAGACTAACTTGTATAGTCACTATTTGATTTAGAAATCTAACTTGCTTCTATAATTTAGGCAAGTTAACTATAAATCATGCCAAATTTCAATTTTCAAACCCAACTATTAAAAAACCCGTGGGAGTACCCCTGTATGTTCACTTGGAGTAACATTTATTTAAATCTCATGTTGTTTCATTATTCAGGCAGTATGAGTAAACATAATACAAAATTTCAGATCTCTTGGACAACTTTATAAGAACCCGTGGTGGCTACCCCATAAGGTTACTTTGAACAAGAATTTTGGGAATCTGTCTTTGTTAATTCGATAATGAGGGTCCATAAACTTTCACCATACAAAATGTCAGTGTCCTACCACATCGTTTCAAAAACCCGAACGGGTAGCCCCATAGGGTCACTTTGAACAACATTTTACAAATCTGACTTTCTATTTCATAGTTCGGGATCATATAAGCTATAATCCCTATGCAAAATTTCGTGTTTGTGTGTCTTTGTTAAGACGGCTTTCAAAATTTAGTTATAATTACATAAGAATAGACCCACATGCCCCCACGGGTCAACTTGTCAACCGAATTTGCCCATCTTTGAGCTTAGCCTTTCTATTGACCCAATACACTTGTGTACCAAATTTCAAGTCGATTGCACAAGTTTGAAGAGAGTTATCGTGCCGACAGACAGACATGATGGGTACATAAGCCCTGGCTCTGGCTAAAAAGAAACAGACATTGTCTATACCAATTTCTACTTTTTTGAGACTAAACTCGAAAAAACGGCGTATTTTGTTTAAAAAATAAAAAGATTGTTTAAATTACTAAAACCTTAACTTTCGTCGTATAATTATCAGTAACAGATAGGGAGTAATACGAAATATAACAGTTTGGACAAATGTCTCTATCCAGTACATTGTAAAATACCCATCCGTCAACAATACAAAATAATACACAATGAACAAATGAGAGATGTTTTAAGTGAAAATAATCCATATTAAAGAATCACCTTCCTAATTTGGGTATTGTTAACGCAGGTAAAGTCACCGTTTTTAGAGGGAACTTGTATTATTCTTAGAGGCCTCTAATTCTAGCCATAAAGGTAATTTCACTAGAGGGTTGTTTTATTTGTTGGTTAGAGGTGCCGTGATTTGTTTTAGAGGGAAGTTATTATTAATCCAAATACCCATTACAAACCAGCATAGTTGTAGCATGGATTTTATATTAAAAGCTGGTGTATTCAGTAGAATTTTTTTTTAATTTTCTTAATATCAGTTGTGCTTCATCAATAATTACCATAATTATCAGCAAAACTGATTCTGCGAAATTTATTATAATTTAATTAATTTTGTACTTTACAACAATTGAATTTGACACAGTGGGTAACGCCGTAAGGGTTTATGGATAAAAACATCAGTTATGGTTTTCTTAGGTTGGATTTTTAGGAACTCAGGAATGTACGAGATAAATTGTGATTAGCCGTCTAATTCTCTTCATTAAGGAGCATTATACTATGCAGAATTTAATTTTTTGGTCTGAACTTTTAAAAATGTATTAATTGAATACTTGTAAAGGAAGAAACAATCAAAACCGTCATTGTGTACTCCAACAGCAAAAAGCTCCAAAATTCCACAATCTTCACCCAATCTTTAAATTTTTGGCTTTATTTAAAAGCTGATGTTCTAGTCTTTTTAAAATAGCTGAAACCTTAAGGAAATTTTGATTCTTGTGAAAGCACAGTGAACGCAAAGTTTCCTACCCTTTGGGAAAATAATTTATGCATGACGCTGAGAAAAGAATTAATTATAAGAAAGGGAATGACTAAAATATAATTTCTTTAGTAAACTATAAAGACAGATAGTAATAGCGCATACTATAAAAAATCAGATTTCAAAAATTATTTTTTGAGCTGTTTTCTTCAAAAACCACCATCACCACTATTTCCTATCTCTTCTCTAATAACCTACAGTGCATATGTTTAGCCCAATTGGGTATACAAGTAAGCTATTTTGATGCCCTGTAAAACAGCCAATCATTTTTGAAAGTGTTTGTAATTTTCTAAAAAAAAAAATTAAGCAATATTCGAAATCAAGCGTAAGTATTTAAATAAAACGATTGACAACTACACATAAACTGTACATATTTATCTAATCTTCTATTATTCAATCTAATTACTAGCTTCACAAGGAAGTACCATTTGGGGCGGGTTGAATATTCCAAATAAACAACTAACTTAAACTCAAAGGAAATAATATATTCACACAACAACATGTTTACTGTTCGTCTTAATTATAATTACGTAATAATTTTATCCTCAAAAGCCCAAGCTCTAAAACAAAAACAAGAAGTAAAGACAAACAGTGCTTAGAATAAAGTTGACAGTTAGAAATTCTTGTTTAATCAAACTTTGCAAATAAATCATGATTACTTTAACATCCCTACCGTTTTTGAAGGTGCACTTGAAAATCAGCTATTATTTATGTTGTCTTCCATATAAATGGGACGAAAAAACCCAGAAAATAACTCCGATAAAATCGCGTCTTCGAATTGCAATCTACAAAGTTCAATTTGTTTTACATTTCCTCTACGTTTTATTCATGGCATATAATCTCGTGACGAATAAAAATCCATCCATAACTCTTACAAAGAGACTTCAAGCAACGGTGTTTTTCTTTATGTGGCTTACTCCTCTATTTTGCCGATGCGACAATGAACCTTGTGAATTTATGAACACTTTGATGCATTTTGAAT
>JAQGBQ010001031.1:0-14070 GCA_034698485.1 Vertagopus arboreus
TACATTTTTTTTGGCATAAATGGGCCCACCCTGGTCTAATTAAATATATTATTATGGTTACTATGTTCACCACACTGCATATAATACATCAATTTATTCAGCCCAACCCAACCCAATAACCTCAGAGCTTGACAAAATGTTTACATACAACTGGAAGAAATTAGTTATTATGACAAAACTATGCATTTTTCTGTTTGCAAGTCCATTTGAAATTCACCCTAAAGCTAAAAGACTGCGAGTAATTTCAAACAAATTTTACTTGATCAAAAGATCTAGAATATGTGCAGTTATCACGGTGTTGACTACAATACTTGCAATCACGGAATGGCTCATCATCAAAGAGGGAAATATTGGGAAAATATTCTCTTCCGTTGGACTCGCGACCATTTTAATTATCATGTCCTGGGTGTTTATCGATCATATGCAACCTAAGAATGTCGCCAAATGTGTTGCACTTTTCAATGGGATGTTTCAATATGAAGAACAAAATATGGGTAAGAATAACATTGAATAAAAAAATAGACGATTACAAATTACCTTGGCATAGTTAGTCTAAGTAGTATTTTGTAATTTTCGCTATCGCGCATGTGCAAAAAACGAACAAGAAATGCGGATATTTGTTTCTTTAGGAAGCTTGTAGTAATTAATTTATCTAATCATAATTCCGATAGTTATTGGTAGCTGAACTTTAATGTTAATCATTTTCATTTTATGCAATTTGCAGTTGGTTGTGAACAATATGTATCAAAAGCATTTAAACCCTTAATGCTGCTGTTCACTTTGACAACCGTGGCCCTTCCAACACTCCTTGGGGCCATTTTGCTCATCAAACCCTGCATGCCGCCGTTACTCGGTTATGTGCTCCTTGACTGCTCATCTTCATCACCGCCAGCGACATGGAGCGTCATCGCCATCTCTGCTATAACTCTGTTATTTGCATTACCCGTAACTGGCGCAGCTTGTTTGCATGCTGCTTTTGGCGGATTTTGCAAATTAATGGTTCTTTATGCATTCTTGACGAAATTGAAGGCGGATTTTTGCAACATCAGAATGTGCAGACGCACGAGGTTCTTGGCAGAAAAATCAATGATCTACAGGCAAACGCAGATCCTGGTTGAGGCTATGAACGAGTGCTATCAATGGAGCTTGTTCACTATTATAATGACAACGGTCCAATTCATACTAGTCCTTAGTCTTTATGGGTTGGTAAAGCTTCATGATGAAATCTCTCTGCCAGGGTTACTCGTACTTGGTCTTATAAGCTTGGACGACAGTGTATCTTTGATTGTTGCGTATACGTTTGGCGGACATATCTTTGTAATGTCGAGCGAGGTTAAAAAGACCTGCAAAACCATCCCTGCCCTTGGATCATCAAATAAATGGTTTAAGAAGTTTACAAAATCCTGTTCACCTATGAAAATTAAGTTTGGCTCAGCCAACTTTCTGGATCGGTCCACCGCGTTAGTCATTATAAATTTTTGCCTAGCACAGACCGCTTCACTTTGTTTACTTCATTAAATACTAGAAATGTTTTAGTTATTATGTTTAGTCTTACTATTGAAGGTGTTTAATTATGTAGTTACATATTTAGAGAGACCATCCAATATGTCGCCAGGTGGTAGTCGCTAATCGTTAATTAAAAGTTAGATTATATGTTATCACTAAGATTAAAGGCCCGGCAAAGCCGAGCAAAATTAAATGTCAGACGTCATGAAAGCATTTTCGAAGACCGTTTTAGAAATAAAAAAATATATATATAATATGATATTGACATTTAGTTTTATTGCTGTGAGATGCAAAGTGTTTCCCCTTTAAATAGCAGTTCGGATTGTTTCTACATTGTTCACCTTTTTCAGGGTCACCTTTTTGAAAAAAAAACTTTGAAACAACAGTTTCTCTCCTTAAAACATTAATTCGAATGATATTCATTTGGTCCAAATCGGATGGAATCTAAGCATGTAACCTTGTTTTGATCTATTTAAATGTCAGGGGTCAATATTTTGTAAAGCATTGTAATTTGATCAACTAAATCTGGTGAGTCCGTTGTAGTGAGCTATTCAGATTTAATGTGCCGACACATTCAGATCGGATGTGTGATTAAGGAGGAGTACCATACGTCACACAGACACACATTTCTTTTCGATGTACATAGTGTCGGCATATGTTCCCGCAATTAACTTCCACATTAAAATTTGCCTGCTAGAGTAAAGCGCCTAGAAACTATTCATGGCCGATTTTCGTTCTAAACATCGTCAAAAAATGAGTTTAAAATCTGGATATTTTACAGAATACGTTAGCATTATCTATCTTCATAATTTGCTAAAGAAACTAAATTTTAGTCCATTCTCTCTCTCATGATTAATTTTTTTCTAGAACTACTCCATAACTCCTCTCCCGGAAGGCTAGACAACTTTGCTTTCACCGTGCTTTCATCGGAATCAAAATTTTCGTACGGTGTCAAATATTTTGAAAAAAATTCGAACATCAGATTTTAAATAAAGTAAAGAATTTAAAGATTGGGCCAAGATAAGGGAAGTTTCGAACATTTTCCAGTTGGAGTACAACATGAAGATTTTTGTTGATTTGTTCCATCACAGTATTTAATTAATAGATTTTTTAAACGTCAGCCCAAAAAATAAAATTCTCCAAATTATTGTGCTCCTTGATCAAGAGAATTAGAAGGCTAACCGTAATTTATCTCAGATACATTCCTGAGTCAATAAAATTAACCTGAACACGCGGCTTCGAAATATGACCAAATTGGTCAATGGCTTACCAAAATATAAATTTCTTCACAAATTTTGTTTCATATTTTAATTTGTACTTCGTTTTTATTTTAGTAGGGTCCCTTGCATAAAAAAAAATTCTTTTTTGTAATTTTCTTGGGGTCCTGAAGGACGCAGGACTTATCGTTCATCCCCACAATTTTTCGCAACATTTTGTTGTGCAGTTAAGGTAGCCTCTACTCGACTATTTTTTCTTGAACTTTTAATTTTTATTTCCAGATTTTTTTGTATATTCTTTAATCCCTAGTTTATGGACTTAGCAGCATAGGTCATAATTGTGAATGAATATTTGTTGAAAATATTTTCAATCGATTTTAAGTTTTGAGGGGTCGCTACTTCGAATTTTTGAAACTTGATTTTTTGAATTTAATATATATGAATTCTCTTGACATTTTTACCTACGTGTGAATTTTTTGTGGCCGCATCCCTTTTTCTGGCATGAAGCCACGCCTTTGAAAAATCTTTTTTTGACTCATTTTTTTTACTTATGAAAAAGACAATCAAGGCAATCTATCACTTTGAAATGTTGTAGAAAATGTAGTTTTCATTTAAATTTGCTGAAATTTTGCACACTTGTCAAAAACTAAAAACCAGATTTTTAGATTGAGTTTTTGATGATGTTTAGGAAAAAGATCGGCCGTGAACAGTTTCTAAGCGCTCTACGCTATCATCAAATTTACTCTAAACTACACATCACACTGTATACTTTACTTAGTTGTGTACAAGTAGCAAAAAGGATTTTCCAAAGAAGTTAAATATTGCAATGGCAAACAAAACAATTCAAGGCTTTTCAATAATTTAATGTATCTGATTGGATTCGACATTTTGAAATTTAAAAGAGCTAAAATTTAAAACTAAGGCAAAACGTTCAAAAGTGTTTGACCTCGTCAAGAGGCACATTGATACAGGGGGTATCTGTAACAAAAAAAACTCCGACCGACCTCGAAGTCTTCGCTCCAAACAACTGGTGAAAGTAGTGAGAGAAAGTATTCGTCAAAACCCTGCCAAACGCAGAACAAAATGACCCTGCAACTCGAGGTTGCAAAAACTACTGAATTTTTTTAAACTAAGAATTTGGACTCAAAGCTTTGTGACGTGGTACTTGCAACAGCTTAAAAACGCAATAGAAAAAAATAGGGTTGGAAGATACCGAAGAAAGTTGTAACAACTTATTCTTCACATACGAGAAGATTTTTACTGTCGAACCAAAATCTAATTGCTGGAATGACCTGAGATTGACAAAGCACATATAGTACTTCCCCTTAGTACTTAAAAAATCAAAAATATCTCATCACTAGGGGTGTGGCTTGGGGTCAATTGAACAAATCTGTAATTTTTGCTTAAGGAGGTAAAAGTTCGTGCAAAAAAAAATTTGGAGGGTTCGGATTAGGATCAGAGTCGTATCCTAAATTGCGAAACTGGAATACCCAAATTGATAACGAACATCCGATCTGGCCTGCCGATTAAAATTCTTTGGGCAACTTCAAATCATTTTTTTAAAAGCTAAATGGAAAACTTGTGCAATAACATTTATCAATTTATCTGTTTTAAATTAAAATAACAAAACCTTCAATAAAAGTCTCATCGGTCTGTTTTTCAAAGACCTGTAAAATCATAAAAATGGAGACAAATTCTAAGTTTGGCTTTATTGTTTCAATTTTGGATTGTTTTGAAACTATGAAATTTCACTCAATTTTGCAGTAATTTAAATACACGGTTATTATATATATTTAGGTAGCTTTACACAAGAAGTAAAACTTTCCGACCGCAATGTTAAAGAATTTTATTTACTGTTCATACATATTCATTGCTTGCTTAGATGTATAAAAAAATTGATGAGATTTTAAATCCTTATACATAATCGAGTAGAAATGTCACTATGTCTGTCGTTTGCTACTCCTCCTTAACCGCACATCCGATTTTAAATCTGAATAGCTCATTACAACCGGCGCACCAAGGATTTAAGTGTTCAAATTATGATGCTTTACAAAATATTGACCTCTGACCTTTAAATAGGTCAAAACAAGGTAAAATGCTACAGAGCAGCCGATAGCTAGGTCGCTTCCAGCTACTATCGGCTGCTTTGTGGTAAAATACTTTGTTTTTCACAAAGGGGGGACACAGGCATCTACGTAATTGTGGACATTCCGATGGAGTTCTCAAAAATGCTTCATGACCTTTAATTTAGCTCCGCTTTGCGGGGCCTTTACTCCTAGAAAGATATATATCAATAATTTTTATTTATGTTGTTTCAACAATGCACGTGATATAATTAATTAGAAACATCATTGTCGCCTAATTTTGACTTCTGCGATGTTTGAAACTGAAGAAGAATGATCACATAAGTTAAAGCTGTGCTGAGAATCTATTCAAAAAAAGGAAAAACATTGGAATTTATAGCCTCTAAATATTTATATGAACTACAAAAACCATACCGTGGTCATAAAGGAGTAAGTTATTGTAAAAGAATGTGCTTTCAGCCCCAACTGGTCTTGAGACATCTCAAACAAAAGAATGACGGCATCAATGTTGCCTCTAAAGCTGACGGACTTTCGGTTTTGGAAAACATGTTCAGAAATTAACTGAAACTGTAAAACATTTAAAGCTCTATTTTATTATTATTTCATGTGTACATTTAAAAGATGTCTAGAGCAGATCGGCCCAGCTCGCACTTTTTAATAATCAACAAAAGGATTGAACTTATTCTAAAAATATTTTTCGAAAACTGCATTTGTAAAAGTTATCAAAATGTGATTGATTTTTAAAACAATTCTTTATTTTACAAATTGTTTTCGTGGTTTCAGGCATTTTTTCGTTGCTGTGTCGATCTTTTCTGTACATCCTTAAGAAACGAAAATAGTAAAACTACCTTCGCGTTAGCCTCAGCAGCAAGGGTCAAACTGGTCAAAAAAACAGTAAAGTGAAACCCAATCAGCATCCGAAATTGCCAATCAGTTGCATCAATCATTTGAATAAGATAACTGCTAAGAGTTACTATTCCGGAAAGAATCGAAATCATTACAATTGACCCCGATGATCTATTTATATCTAGCAGCAATCTTTTTACGTCTCCATATGCCTCCACCAACTTTAATACAAAAAAATTGAGATTTTTAAATTAAACTTTAATAATTTAAATTTTTCCCTTAACCTTTTCAAATGAAGCGTTAGGATTTACTTCCAAAAATCGTTGAAACTCATTAGCAATTTGATGAACAGTAATGCAGCAAACGTAAGAAAGAAGAACTGCGCAGAAAGTAAAATATGCTCCGTAAATTGTAAAAATCCCTTGCAATGCAAAGAAGCAAATTGCAAGAATTGAGGGCCCGATTTGGTCATTAGAATGTAAAGGTATAATGGAATTTTTTGAAAACAATTTGATCGACTCTACATCTCCTTCTGAGGCTTTGAGTACAATATTGGAATGACTAATAATAAACGAAATTAAATGTATCCATGGCCAAAGGCACAAACTAACTGTGAGGACGGACCACTAAATAAATTTTAAAAAAAAGTTAATTATTTAGCTTGTAATAAATACCTTCCAAACTTATTTTAAAAAAAAAAGTATACCTTTGTAATTTGGAGTTTAATCACGGGCCTGTGCATCTTGTAGGTGGATTTGTATAAGAAGGATAATCCCGTAGATTTAAAATAGGTCAAATGAAGAAACAGTACTGCTCCAACAATAAGAAGACCAATGCTAGACATTGCATAGAGTTGGTCTGGTTTCTCTTTTATATTTTTTGGTAACAAAGAGTTCGTTGAATGTACACCATGTATGTATTGTATAGCAGCCAAAATATTTAAGAACAAGCAGGCAGCCTGTAATGAAATTAAAAACCGAACCTTAAAAATCTTCATTGAACAAAATACATTGTAAAATAGGACATCCCAAAAAATTGAATTATGATTGTCTTTTTAAATTCAACGAATGCTGCTAACCCAACATTTTTTTAAACTGCCAACCCCCATAATCTAATGGCATTAATACTGATAATTAACATTAAATAATTGATTTAAAAAAATATATACCTTGCGACAGCGACCTGGTTCAATTGATAGCTTTCCATTTTCCAAAATCACATAATTATGAGGAGCAAGACCCAAATAATATGTGAATTTTGAGTAAATTCTCAAAGACTGAAATGAGTCTGATTGGAATTGAACATCTTCTTTTGGATCCTTAGAATACGACAAAGAGGTTTTGAAGATATTCATGTTTAAAAAAATTTCTAAGAAGTTACTAGATTTATGGGTTACTAAAAAGAACTTTTTTTACATTAAAACTATCCAAAAATATCAGAATATTAACGAATTTTATCCTAATTATATTTATTGTATTGATTAATATGTAAATAATACTGACCATTATAATTTATGAAATTGGAATCGCCCAATAGAATTGTTGACATTTCTCATTCCACAAATCAATATGTTTAACATTTATTTACATTGCTAACAGAGCTATGTATATAACAGTATATATAATAGTAATTGATGGTATATAACTTGATTGACCCAACCCTTAAGTTACATAAAATACTCAAATTTAAATGATAAAAAGTCACTTTCATATGAATTTTTAATAAACTACTTCGTAATATTTAACATTGTATTCTCATTCGAAAATGCTGAAACATTTTCAAGGATTAGTTACAAATGATCAACTTACACTTATGATTTCTCTTTAATAACCCTTATTCAATATATGTGTCATAAAATTACAATTGAAGGAATAATAACCAGTTAATATAAATAAACTAACAAAATTAATTATTCTTACTAAAGTAAACCACCAAGAAGAAAGTTCTCTGCAAGATGAATCTAAGTAGGATAGAATATCTGTCTTTTTTAACGACATGGAATCCACCTGCATATATTTTAATCTGATTGCAGGAATTAGCAATAATGCTAATGCGCTTTCGATTGTATTTCCCTCGGAACCTTTTCATTGACAACATCACGGATTTCGAATTCTGCAGCGTCCTGCTCGCCGATTCTAAAACCCCGCAAAGTGCAATTTGAAGCGGAATAAACAGGAAGGGTGAGAAGAGATAGCCGACAATCAGATATTTCTTTCTTTCGATGAAAGCATACAAACAAAAAATGGAAACAGCCGAAATTGAACTTTCAAGTAGTGGCATGTAATATTGACGAAATGAGGCATTGTACCAATTAGCTAAAAGCTGTACTTGTCTATACAAAGTTAATTGTAGTTGTACTCTCTTCCATGGATTATTTTCGACCAGCTGAAGTTCCCTATTGAGATAAATAAAATTTATTTCAATTAACTACATTAGTACCAATAACCTTATACAGCGCAGAACTCTATATAGACCGAGCCAATGTTGATTTATATTCGATGGTACCATAGTTAAGAGATTCGATTAAAGATATATTATGGATCTATCTATACGGGTTACCCCTTAGAGTCACTCTAAAAAACGGTTTTCGAAAATTATCTTTCTATTCGATATTCTGCGGTCATTTGCAACCAAGATGGCGAATTTGGGCATGTCATTTTTTATTTCCCGAGGTAGTATTCTCATATAGGTCACCCTGCAAGTGTTTTTTTTTTTTTTACTCTAATCTGTTTGTCTAAATTCAATTTTAATTACATATGAATAAAAATAAGCTATATTTCAACCCCTCCACCAATTGAACCTATCTAATAAATATTTTAAGAATGATATTGTCAAAATCGGTACAGTGGATCTACTACAGTCATATACATAAGCCGTGGCTGGGTCCACAAACTGGCTAAAAAAATTCATATTCTGCTCACCGTATGAAAACGAGGTAGGTATTTATACACCTTGGAGCAAGAAGAGATAAAGTCCCTGCCAGTATACCAACTCCATTGATTACACCAAAGAGAAGCGTTTCCATTAAATATGAAAGTAATAAAGTTGTCCATTGTCCTTTCTCATTCTGTGTCGAATGATTGAAGACCCATGATCCAATGTACTGAGGTCCGGTAGGAAACAACCAGTATGAAGTTGGTAAAAATATAACCGTAGCGAGTGCACTGAACAAAAAAGCAAAAATAAATCCAGAGCCTTTTTCCTTCAGGAATATTTTATTTTTGCCGGAAACAGAATCTGTATAAATCACAAATGTACTGTCACAACTCTGCCTGATGATCAAGGAAAAGTATGGAGCCTACAATAACGGAATGACTTGTAATTTGTTTGGTGGATTTAGGGACAATATAAAAAATATGTGCACATACATATTAACACTTCATTTTGCATGCATGTGTTCTTAATTTTTCAAAAATCATGTATTTTTTAAGGACTTATAAAATGCGCAAAATCGAGAAAACTAGATTAATGATATTTCTCTTTGTGATTAAAGAATTTGAAAATTAAACCGAAATTCGATTTTTTTGAGCAGTCAACACAGTGCCACTCACAGTCTCTTTCACTCCTCCCCTCCAATACAAAAAATCGTATACCCTAAACCTCGGCGTACTTCGTTAGCCAATTAAAGGACAGAACGAATCCTTCCGGGATTTAGGGTATACGATTTTTAGTATTGGAGGGGAGGAGTAAAAGAGACTGTGAGTGGCACTGAGTCAACAATCAATGACAATTTTCCCGAGTTCTTAACTTTCCAAAGATTTAAAAAAGTTTAGAATTCATTATGCAGTGTTTTACAGATCCCTATTTTTGATTTCAAAAATATTTTTGCATAATCATGGTATTTAGAATGTCAGAAATAAGTGTATAATTTTTTTTTTACCCCCGACCCCCCCCCCCCTTTCCGGGGGGGCAATAGCGCGGGGGTGTAGTTAGAGCTCCAAATTTGCGCGGAATCGATGCGTCTGAATGAGGACAGTATGCCCCTAAAAAATCTAAGTAAAAGCTGAATTTATATCGGAGTTAAAATAAAAAACCGACAGATTTTGTCGGTTTTAAGGAACAATTGACCCCATGGGGATCAAAAAAGCGCAAGTAGATCTGAATTTTGACTTTAGTATCTGGTTTAGATGTTCATAAACTTGGAAACATCAACAATTTTGAGAGCACACATTTTTTATTTTTTTACAATAATTAATTGGATTTTTTTTCAAAATCTATCCATATAAACTCATGTTAAAATTAGTACTAAGTACACCGAGAATTTGAAAAAAAATTCAATTAACTATTGTGAAAAAACTAAAAATATATGCTCTCCAAATTTTTGATATTTCTAATTTTATGAACATCTAAACCCGCGTTATTGCCCCCCCCGGGGGGTCGGGGGTCAAACATTTTTTATACACTTATTTCTGACTTTCTAAATACCATGATTATGCAAAAATATTTTTGAAAAGTGGCTCAGGGAATAAATATCTAAAATAGGGCTCTGTAAAACACTGTGTTATGGGAGGTAATTTGTGTGCCAATTTTAAAAAAAAATATTATCCAGAAATTCAAAAACAAATTAAGACGATTCCGTTATTGCATTGCATCCCACTTCTTCCCTTACAAGTGCAAATTAAATTAATTCCTACCTTTCACATTGGTTTCGAAATGAATCATTCCATTGATCAAAAGTAGTTCGTTTGCTTGGACAAACATGGTCAAAACAAGTAAATATCCTAATATCATATAAGAAGAGTAGAAATGGGCCAGTAATTTATTTTGGTTGGTTGCATATGCTAATTTCTCTGGGAATAAAAATAACGTATAGTAGAGAATGAATGCTCCATGAAGCAACATCAAAATGTTCCAAATGTACCAAATGAATAATTTTTTCCTGTTTTGATAACCCAATCTGCAAATGCTGTTGTCCCATTTATAAGGGATGAATCCGATGACGGAGATTAATTTTATTAGATAAATTAAATACTTATACAGTCTTCCAGAGATCATTTCTAAGAATTGTTTTAACTGTAAGTTAAAATTAGACTGGATATAATGCTATCAAGAAATATTCACAGTATCAACTTGGCACTAATTATGACTATTTAAATCATTATAAAACGACAAAGTATTATTTTGGCTTATTGGCACAACACAGTATAAATAATACCATGTCCTTCAGCTTGACAAAATATTGATTAAAATTCCTCAACAAACTGAAATACGTCAACACCAATCAAAATGGTGTAAACTTTATCAACGTCACATCACTTACTATTTACGCCTACGGTTCTTCATTAACAAAGCTTAATCAACGGAAATTTATTAAATCAATATTAAATTCATAATTAAACAGATAACAATTTCATTGAAATTGAGTTCTCTCTAAAATGATTTTATCATGAAACAAACCCATAGGACTAAATTAATCAAAAAGATGTAGACCCATCTCATAATAAATTCTTCTTACTAAACAAAATTGGCAGCTGTATCTCCTGGTATAAGGTTCAAGTTTTTAACTAATAAAGACACCCACAAATAACTATAACAATCTTTTTTCATGACGTGGAATGCACGAGAATATGTTGAATTTTGATTAAAGAATTACATTGACATTTTTGGATAAATTACGTCATATTCCGAAACTTCGGCTTACAAATTCTTGGTTTCTGCTTATAGGAAATTTTGGCCTTTTTGTTCATTATACCCTTAAAACATTCCATGGGGTTAAATTGGAAAGATTTTGGAACCCAATTCTATTTTATTTATTTATTTTATACAGCAAATACCCATGTGCATTGAATCTGAATCTTGCTAGATGGTTAACTCTTTGTTCAATTTCAGTGTTTTGGAGGATTTGACTATGATAATGTTCTTGAGTCTTTACTTGACTCCCCAGTGAAAATTTTGTCGAAAAACCTCAATTTGCAAGCGAGTTTTGCACCATAACAAATTCTGATACTTACAGATTAGCGTCCATACTTAACTATTCACTTGAAAAACATTTCCAGATATCAGAAACCAAACGGTCTAAACAAAATTCTGTAAGTAAAAAAGCAGGACCTCATAACAACCAATCCCATGATGTCATTCGTCACAGCGTGAAGTTACAATGAGTGTTATATATATATGTAAGTACCCTTTATTATTACTAATTAACTTCAAATGTTATTGTTATATATTTATTGCCGTGAGAGATGAGACTAAAAATAAGAAATACAATAATTTGTTTTGAAAACATCAACGTTAGAAACTTATCTCATTAGTATGTACTGTACATAATCTATCACGATGTAGAATATTCTCAAGTATTTATTTAAAAAAAGAAAATGTTGTTATAAAAAACTCAAGAGAAAGTTGTCGTTTTATTTCTAGTTTACGTGAATGGGGTTGCTTTCATGTCATCTCATTATTCTGCAGTACTTTAAATGAAGAATTGGAGAAGAAAGCCAAATCTCAAGTTTTTTGTCATCACAGCTTGTTTACCTTTCTATTTTGTATTGAAACATTATATCTGACGGGTAATGGACAATCGGGTGTAACAAATGTAACAAACATTCATTCTTTTTTCAAGAATATGTCAACAAGCTTTTCTCAGAATCCGCTCAATCTATTCAATTACTATGTCTCAATTTATCTCAATACAACCAGATTGACTTCCTTGACTACATTTAATCCCGTGGGTTCTTTCTCAGCTCTATTTCCTAAGCCCACGTAATATCGATTTATACATTTTGCAAGCAACAAGTTCATAAACCATTCAAAAACACCGGACGGTTATTCACACGTTTTTTGGACGTTATTTTATTCTTTTACATAAAAAAATCATTAATTTATAATTTATAGAAGAGATTTTGACTACACACAAATTGGCTTTATTTTGATTTGGCTTGCAATACGAAATAATTCAATAAAAAATTTCGCAAAAGGAGTTTTAGACTCAATATAATAAAGTGGTTCAAAAAAATATTTATTTTTAAGCGAGAGTACGGCTCCTCAATGATGATGATTTGAGAGGGCTGGGGAAGGTTTTTAGAAATCCGCCTGTGGCTAGCATGTGAAATGGGCAGTTCATAGTACAGAATTTAAAAAAATGTTTTTTAGAAATTCTAATTTTTGATATTTTAATTGTTTATTTTAAACATTAATTTTGTAGTTCAACATTTAATTATTTTATAAATTATTTTTAAACTTATTTTTAAAAAAAAGTATACCTTTGTAATTTGGAGTTTAATCACTGGCCGGTGCATCTTGTAGGTGGATTTGTATAAGAAGGATAATCCCGTAGATTTAAAATAGGTCAAATAAAGAAACAGTACTGCTCCAACAATAATAAGACCAATGCTAGACATAGCGTAAAGTTGGTCTGGTTTTTCTGTTATATTTTTTGGTAACAAAGAGTTCGTTGATTGTACACTATGCATGTATTGTATAGTAGCGAGAATATTTAAGATCAAGCAGGTAGCCTGTAATGAAATTAAAAACCGAACCTGAAAAATCTTCATGTACATTAAACAAAAATACAGTGTAAAATAGGAAATCCCAAAAAATTGAATTATGATTGTCTTTTTAAATTCAAGGAATGGTCCTAAACCAACATTTTTTAAAACTGCCAACCCCCATAATCTAATGGCATTAATCCTGATAATTGACATTAAATAATTGATTTAAAAAAAATTATACCTTGCGACAGCGACCTGGCTCAATTGATAGCTTTCCATTTTCCAAAATTACATAATTATGAGGAGCAAGACCCGAATAATATGTGAACTTTGAGTAAATTCTCAAAGACTGAAATGAATCTGATTGGAAATGAATATCTTCTTTTGGATCCTCAAAATAAGACAAAGAGGTTTTGAAAATATTCATCTTTAAAAAAATCTCTAAGAATTTACTAGATTTATGGGTTACTGAAACGAACTTTTTTTTAGATTGAAACTATCCAAAAAATATCAGAATATTAACCAATTTTATTCTAATTATATTTATTGTATTGATTAATATGTAAATAATACTGACCATTATAATTTATGAAATTGGAATCGCCCAATAGAATTGTTGACATTTCTCATTCCACAAATCAATATGTTTAACATTTATTTACATTGCTAACAGAGCTATGTATATAACAGTATATATAATAGTAATTGATGGTATATAACTTGATTGACCCAACCCTTAAGTTACATAAAATACTCAACTTTAAATGATTCAAGGTCACTTTCAAATAAATTTTTAATAAACTACTTCGTAATATTTAACATTGTATTCTAATTCGAAAATGCTGAAACATTTTCAAGGATTATTTACAAATGATCTACTTACACTTATGATTTCTGTTTAATAACCATTATTTAATACTAGAATTTAGCCTGGCTCCAAGGAGCCTGGAGATCACCAGAATATCCTAAAAATGTCACCCTGTCAGAAAT
>JAQGBQ010001032.1:0-14034 GCA_034698485.1 Vertagopus arboreus
CTAACTCTAATAAAGTGCCATAGTTAGGAGCTATAGGAATCCCGCTACCGGGTAGGTAGTTAGCTGTGATTCAAAATTGTGGTGCCCTGGATGAGACTGATCAGACCTTGAGAGGTGCGGGACGAATTTCGACTGCCGAGCTGATAGTCAATTGAAGAGACGACGTGCTGTAGCGCCAGGACCAGTGAGAGGAGGAAGAGGGTATTGACCATTGACCTCATCCCAAGTGGACTCATTTGGTTTTCTGCTGGACCCATCAGCAGTTGTCTAAGTGTGCTTTTTTCTCGGCACGATAAAAAAAGAGAAACTCATCCGGTGAGCCCTTTCCAATTTATTTACCTGAAATTTGAGTTTGGATTGCGGGCATCGTTAAATCGGATCGAGGAAACTAACGTCGAATTATTATTGTCAGATTTTACATTGTCGAATCGACGTTATTGATTAATATTTGCAGTGATGGATCGTTCCAAGAGAGCAAGGAAACCGCTTAGAGCGGTATTAACCAGAACGATCAATGAGGTGAATACGGAATTGGAGAAGGAGGTGCCTGATCGTCACACACTAATGGTGAAGTTGAGCAAGTTGGAGCAATTACAGCCGGAGATAATGGATTTGGATTCCAAGATTTTGGACGAGATGCTTGATGGCGAATCTACTGAAGATGAATATGAAGCCGAGATCATGTGCATCGAAGAATACAAGGACAAGATAACGGATTCCAAATTAAAGATAAACGCTGTGTTGCATCCTAGAGAACCCTCAAGCCCAACCGAAAGTGTTAGTGGAATGGCTCCTTCTCACCTATCATCTCACTCGGGAATGAAAAGGACTTACAAACTCCCGAAAATAGAAATTAAGAAGTTCAACGGGGAGTTTTTGGACTGGCTCGGATTTTGGTCACAATTTAAGAAAATTCATGAGGACGAGAACCTACATGAGAGTGACAAGTACCAGTACCTCGTCCAAGCAATGACACCCGGAACTAGAGCATTGGATCTTGTAACAAGTTATCCTCAGACCGCAGAAAATTACCAGAAGGTCGTCAAAGCCCTGAAGGAGCGGTATGGAAAAGACAAAATCCTAAGGCAAGTATATGTGCGAGAACTTTTAAAGATGGTTATTACTAATAACAATGCTCGCGAAAAAATTAAGATTGTCCAATTACATGACCGATTGGAATCTCATCTTCGAGCACTGGAGTCATTGGGGACTACAAATGATCCTACGGAATTTCTATTTCCACTGGTGGAGTCGAGTCTTCAGGAAGATATTTTGCTAGCCTGGCAGAGAAGCCCCTTTTATGGAAAGGATGGGACGCAAGAAAATCCTCCGAAGAAAGAACTAGACTACCTGATGGAGTTTTTGAGAAAGGAAGTGGAGAACGAGAGTCAAAGAACTTTAGTGCAGACGGGATTCATGGACAATATCAAAGAAAAATTAAAGGGGAAGAAGGCCAATCATCAGGATGGCATCCCTACCGTCGCTGGTTTATATATCGGAGACAAAGTAAAGTGTGCATTCTGTGACAAAACTCACGAAAGTAAGGATTGTGGATCAGCCCAGAAAATGTCATTGGAAGAAAAGCGAGTAATAATTGGAAACAAGAGGTGCTGCTTTTTATGTCTGAGGTCAGGTCATCAATCTAAAAAGTGTAAAGTGTTCGTGAAGTGTCCTATCTGTGATCAGAAGCATACAGTTATCATGTGTCCCGAATTGCCAGCGCATAAGAAAGAAAATAAGTCGACTTCACAGAATTCAGAACCAGTTACTACTGTGAGTGACAATTTGGCCTGTTCTTCGCAAGTAATCCTTGGAACTCTGTTAGGAACTATAATTGAAGAAAACCGTGAGAAGCAAGTACGAATCTTTTTTGATAGCGGCTCTCAACGGAATTATGTTCTCAAGAAAGTGTCCACAGAGATGAAATTTAAGTCCCAAGGAGAAGAAAATCTCATCCATTCTACATTTGGAGGAGTGAAGACAGGAGTCCAAAAACATAATGTATACAATATCAAGTTACAGAATGCCGACAGAAAAGGAGTAACCATTTTCCCAGCCTTGGATAAAGATAAGATCTGTGGAGACATTCCTCGAATGCCCAAAGGATCTTGGATGAACGAGCTCAAGGAGAAAGGAATCTGGGTTAGCGACATCGGTAATTCATATCCGGAAATTGATATTTTATTAGGTGCTAACATGTTTGCGAAGCTTTTTACTGGGAATAAGTTTCAGTTGCAAAATGGGCTAACGGCGGTGGAAACGACACTTGGATGGACTCTCATGGGCGAATGTAACGACCCAAATGGAAATCAAAAGGAGAGCCTTGCCATGACTGTAGTCAATATGCACATAGCCGAAGCCAGCGTGGAACAATTATGGAGCCTCGAAACAATTGGCATAAAAGATTCAGCGGAGCGTAAGTCCAAAGAAGAAAGCGAAGCTGCAGTAAAGTTACATTTCAAGAAGACTGTCGCTCGTGATGAAGATGGACGTTACACCGTAGGACTCCCGTGGATAGAAGGGGTCCAGCAAATTCCAAACAATCGAGCTGTTGCTGAGAAAAGGCTGGAAGGAACAACCAGAAAATTGAAATCGGCAGGGGAGTTTGAGAAGTACGGAAGTATTTTCAAGTCCTGGTTAGAAGAAGGAATTATTGAAGAAGTGCCTCATACCGAACTAGAAGAGCCTTCTTATTATTTACCTCATCGTCCTGTCTTCAAGCCAGAGAGTCTGACGACCCCTGTACGACCCGTGTTCGATGCCTCAAGCAAAGCTGGAAGGGCTCCCTCATTAAATGATTGTCTTGAGAAGGGACCAAACCTCTTGGAGTTGATACCCTCAGTCCTCCACCGTTTCAGACAAAGGAAACTCGGAGTAGTATCCGACATCCGAAAAGCGTTTCAGATGATAAACGTTAAGGAAGAAGACAGGAACTACCTTCGGTTTTTATGGTGGGAGGACAACACGGATTCAACTTTAAAGATTTACAGACATCGCAGAGTGGTGTTCGGAGTGAACAGCAGTCCATTCCTACTCGCTGCAGTATTGGATCACCACCTGGATTCTATTCAAGACCACAGAAGACCGATTGCTTTGAAACTATTGGAGTCAATGTATGTTGACAATAGTTTAACTTCTGTGGATACTCTCGAGGAATATGAAGAATTTAAAGTGATAGCCACCGAGCTTATGGCTGAAGCCAAAATGGATCTCCGGCAATGGGAAGTCACATCTGGGGAGGAATCCGGAATCGGCTCAATGTCTATTGAGTGCGGGTTGGAGACCGGCAGCAACGTGACTTCCGTTCTTGGGATTAAATGGAACAAATATGAAGATGTGCTCAGCTCAGTGCAACTCGGTGGCAATATTCCTGAGAAAATTACTAAGAGAGTAGTGCTATCGGAAATCCAGAAGATTTTCGATCCATTGGGATTTTTGTGTCCAGCTCTACTACCCCCCAAGTTAATCATGCAGAAGGTATGGGCAGTAAAAACTGACTGGGATGACCCGTTAGCTGAAGACATACGAGAAGAGTTTATGGAATGGTGGGAGGAAGCCAAGCAACTTAGTGGATTAAAGATTCCGAGGCACACTGAGGATATTAATATGAATACAGCCCAGCTGCATTGTTTTGGAGATGCCTGTAAGGATGCTTACGCTGCCACCGTTTTTCTTCGAGTCGAAGATGGGAAAGGAATCTCAGTGCAGTTACTACAAGCGAAGACCAGGGTGGCTCCATTGAAGCCAAGTACAATACCACGCCTGGAACTGTTGTCTTGTACCATAACCTCACGATTAGCCGTTTCAATTAAAGAAGCCCTTGGCGTACCTGAAGTGAAAACCTTTTACTGGACGGATTCAACTACAGCCCTAGCCTGGATCAAAGGCAACAATGAATGGGGGACGTTCGTAGGGAATCGCGTAAAAGAGATTTGTACACTAACGGACACACGGGATTGGAATCATGTACCGGGCATTATTAACCCGGCCGATTTACCTTCAAGAGGTTGCAAGCCTTCCCAATTAATTAAAACTAAATGGTGGGAGGGACCCGAGTGGTTGAAGGATCCTGAGGACAAATGGCCCATGTCTTTAGAAGACCCGGATCTTCAACTAGTAAATCAAGAGAAGAAGAAAACCGCTGCCATCAATCTAGAAATCAATGAAGTGGATGTGCCGTGGTATTTAAAACGTTACTCCTCATTTATAAAGAATATTCGTCTCCTCGCCTGGATCCGCCGATTCCTGGACAAATGTTCAAAGAAAAGTAAGGAAGTCGGAGAGTTGACCCGGGAGGAACTATTCTCAGCTGAGAGGAAAATTTATGGAATGGTTCAAGCTGAATGTTTCCCTTCTCACGCTGAAGTTATCGGGGGAATCAAGGTAGAGTTTTGTGAAGATGAAGGACTGTACAAAGTCATTACCAAGTTGTTGTACAGGGAAGATTGCCTAAACTTCATCAAGCCAGTCCTACTCCCCAACTCTCATCCGGTAGTTGAACAAATAATACGGGAAGAACACTTGACTCATCAACATGCTGGAGCCCAGTTCCTATTGAGCAAGATCAGAGAAAAATGTTGGATTTTGCAAGGAAGAAAAGCGATACGGAAAGTTATTGGCTCATGTGTCAGGTGTAGACGCTTCTCAATTAAAGCTCAACTAGTACCAGCTGCAGCTCTACCCGAAGATCGGATTAACACCGGCAAGGTGTTTCAAGTTACTGGTGTGGATCTGGCTGGCCCCTTATACCTGAAAAGTGGAACGAAGACTTGGATCGTCTTGTTCACGTGTGCAGTCTATCGTTGTGTCCATTTGGAACTAGTACAGACACTTCAGACTGACACATTTATTTTGGCTCTTCATCGGTTTATCAGTCGACGAGGGAGACCTAAAACTATTTATAGTGATAACGGCACAAATTTCGTGGGTGCCGTTAATGCATTCAAGACCCTGGACTGGAAAATGATTCAGAAGGATACCCGAATTCACAGGATCCAGTGGCGATTTAACCCCCCTTCAGCACCGTGGTGGGGAGGATGGTGGGAGCGTCTGGTTCGAACTGTCAAAGACCTCCTCAAACGAACTTTGGGACATCAGAGACTCACTTACGTGCAGTTAGAATCGTGTTTATGTGAGGTAGAGGCTGTCGTCAATTCTCGACCTCTGACCTACATAACAGAAGACCAGGATGATCTCATACCCCTGACGCCTGCAATGTTCATGCAGGATTTACATGAAGTCGATTTCCCAGAAGATATGGTCCTTGGTGAAGTGGGATTTCGAAGAGCATTCAACGAGTTGACGGAGATGAGAGAAAGCCTCCGCAGTCGTTTTAGAAAAGAGTATTTGTCCTTACTCGTGCAACGAGGGAAGGAAAAGAAGAGCATCCCTATGGAAGTCGGTGACATCGTTCTTGTGGGATCGGAAAATACCAAGAGACAGTTTTGGCCAATGGCAAAAATAATTGAATTGCTTCCTGGCAAGGATGGGAAGTATCGTGTGGCCAAAGTAAAGACTGCAAGAGGGATTTTACTTCGTCCTCTTCAGCGTCTCTACCCCATGGAAGTATCAAAAGACTTTCTCCCCGTTTCGTCTGATGTTAAGGAGAAAGCAAAGAAGATCAAGACATCCCCACCTAAAGAAGTTCGTACTCGAATTGGAAGGACAGTGAAGGTGCCTCAACGGTTCGGAGCTTTAGTGGATCTTGGATTAGAAGATTCTTTTGTGCCCTGTCGTACAAAAGAGGTGGGAGAAAATGTTGAAAGTAGCCAATAGATAATAGTGAAAGTTGCTTTCTCTTTGTTTTGATTTAGTTGTATTTATTATTTCAGTACATGTACGCCCTCTTCTGTTTGTGTTTATTTATGAGGGTGTAATTTCTGTTCCTTTCTTTGTGTTTGGTCGGCATGTTCGACACTCTCTACTTTACTTCCCTAGGCTGAGGTTGTGCTAAAGCTACTCAGAAATAATTAATTGTAAAGCTAGTTAAAGTCATTCATTTTATACCTGGGTGATATTGTTTGTATTGCGGAGATTTTTGGTGATAGTTATTTGAATAAATCTACTTTTGCAAGTTAACTATTCACAGGGTCTAGACTGCAGTATTTACATTAGAATATCATTCATCCATCCTAACTCTAATAAAGTGCCATAGTTAGGAGCTATAGGAATCCCGCTACCGGGTAGGTAGTTAGCTGTGATTCAAAATCAATTTTAAAGGTGAGATAATTTCCATTCTAAATTGTTTAAATTTTTGAATATTTATTTTTTTCTAAACGGAGATATAGGACTATATTTTTTAGTTTAGAAAAAGTATGCCTAGCTTATGGTCATTGGTTTCACTTACCAAAGTATGGTTCATACAAAAATCAACATATCGCATATATTTATCTTAACTCATTCAAAAGCTTGACACGATATGTAAACCCCGATAGCCGTTCAACTCAGAAAATTCTTACACCTTTGACTTATTAATGCTAAAGTTATTGATTTTTATAGCCTTGTTTGAAACTTAGATATTGAAAGAATACAAATACATATACCTACCTCAATATGTATGGTAATACTTTTCAAGAGTCAGTACGACATGTCTTAATGTTTGAATGTTCCTCAAACTCTGGAATATGCGGAACCATAGTTCACTAACGTAAAACAGCATACTGCTTAAATGCTATGTTTGTACGAAAAATAGTTGCAGTTTTTGTTTTCACTACGCAGCTAAAAAAAATCACAATCCATAATCAAAACAAACAAAAAAAGCAAAAAATAAATTTTAAATACATTGAATTTTTTTTTTAAATGGTAGTACAATGTGAAAATTTGCTTGTTTCTAAACCCGGTTTGAGATTCAGACCAACTAAGAGTTGTCCCTGAGTTTTGACACGAAATGTCATGTATGAATATTTCAATAGGTTTGTCTTTCATAAGTTTTTTTCTGAGCTATATTTTAGTTTTTTTGTTGTGTTTTAAGCAACAACTTATGTATCATCGCTTGTTTTCGCTAAACAAAATTCATTTAAAACTATAAAAACATCATTTTCGACAGTAGTTTAAGCCATGATACATTTTCAATTGAAAACGTAAAGATGGCACGAATCCGAAAAATTCTAGTTATCTTAACTGTTCTTCATAGCGTATTTTCACTATCTTCCGGAGACTTGTTGACAGAGGTGTCTGAGCATATAGCTGAAGTAATAAATAATATTGAACAATGTCACATTCACCTAACATACGACACATTATCTTTTGAAACCCCAATTGACAAAAATCCACTTACAATCCGACAAGTTCACATTAAAGGACTGCCGCGCGAAGAATATACATATTATTATTCTTGGCCGTGTTTATAGCATCATCTATCTTCAAAACGAATCATGGACCTATGACAAATGGGATGACGGTGGACCTCCTGAATATATAACTCTTCAAGGTGCCGTGGTACCAATCTATGAATCAAAAAATTTCTTGTACTACAGTTATCCTAAATTTGACAGGTATTATCCCATGTACAAGAATACAATTAAAGAGGTTAGACCAAGCAACATATTTTTTCATCATTTTACTACAAAACCTCACGCATTATTGGACTTAACTGTAAGTCAATTTTTAGTCCTAGCTCAGGCTCAAAATTACTTTATGCAAGTTACAAATGACACCAAAAAATTAGTTTATTTTTGTATCTCTTGCGACCCAATAAGCTTAATCTCAGTTTCTTGCGGAAGAGGAATTAAAGAATTTTCAAATATTTCCACCAATTTTTTTGCTAGCAACTGGATTCTTTATTCTACTAAATCCATTTCGGGTATTGAAGAACATTACAATCACTCTGTATTTTACAATCATACAAAGCAAGCAATCGTTTACAATCCATTTCGTTTAAACATAACAAAAGATCACGTAACCCTTAGAACTTTGGTTCTGGCCCAAATATTTTCCCGCAGAAATGTGTCCTACCTTATGAACTCCCGTTTGCTACAATCGCAAACTTTCACTGAAAACCGATGGCCTCGGGTTCATAACCATCGAGAATTAAACTCAATTTACATAAATGAATATTACACAAATATAATGTACACTTTGATTTTAACTGAAAATAGTAGATACAATTTTCTGACATGTTTTGAAGTCAAAACGCTCAGCTGGGAGATTTATTTGCAACCATTTCAATTTGAACTGTGGATTAGCATAGTCATTTTCTTGGCTTTAGCTGCCATCTTGACTCACATTTTCATCAAACTGTACAAACTTAAAGTACACAATTTCTCAACTTTCTTAATGATGTTCGGAATGGCATTAGAGCAGTCAATGTTTTTCCCAAAAATATTGAAATCAAAAAGAGCATTTAATATTGTGTCAGCTTTATGGCTCCTCTTCTTTAGCGTTGTTCTCATAAACGCATACAAGGGATTGGTAATCACAGGATTGCCGTCACCATTGACACCAAAAAGTGTCGATTATTTTGACAATCTGACAAAGCAGAGAGATGTTGAAGCGATAGAGAACCCATATAAAACAGATTTTGTTTTGGGAAGACGAAATGACACGAGTATCGAATGGGATGACAAAGAATATTTTTTTTACTATTTACGAAATTTGCCAGTATCGAAACTTTTGACGAAGTCGGAGACGAAAAATTTCATAAATGGGTCAATGAAAGTTTATACAATAATACAAATTACATTGTACGGTGGCAAATTTTCAACTTTTTAGTAGCACATAAACGTCGTTTTAAAGAATCCAATGACAAGGTTTCCATTTCTAAAATTGAATACACACATGCAAATCTTTATTTTGAGCCGACGCACTTCAGAGTCGCCAGAGGTTTTCACAAACCGCCGTATTTGCCTGAAGAGGAGGCAATCGAAGAGGAAATTGTGAAATGCGGCAGAACCGCTTTTGTCGACCGAGAATCGAAAGTGCGAAAGGAATTCGATTACTTATCAAGGTTTTATCCACGACATCATTTTGTACTTGGAAAAGACAGAATTGCATCGGATGCTTTAACCTGGCTTTTTAATAATATGGAAGACTCTATCATTGCACGGGACTTTAAATTCATTCTGGAGTCAGGAATTTATGACAAACTTTATGAATATTTAGAACGGACAAAATATTATGAACGCATGAACTACACTTTAGAACAGACCAAAAATATATCAACCGATCGAGTATTTCCTTTAAAGCTTGAGGATAATATTCAGACAATTTTTTATATTTTGCTGGTGGACTTGTAAGTTTTGTTGCAATATTTATGGAAATGAAATGTCCACAAAAAATTTTAAATTCAGTTTACTTTTCGTTCAAGCTTATTTTTCAAATTATATCAAATATTTCATTAGCCAGCGTTTTACGAAGAATTAAACATAGAACTGTGCTTAGAAACTCATTAGGTAAAAACCCTCGGAAGCTGTTTAGAGGCAAAGTTTCTAATTTGAAGTACAAAAGAAATCGAAGGCAAAATAATTTCAGACCAGCTTAAAATAAGTACTTTGTAATATAAATTAGATTAGACGATTTTAAAATCGATTTTTAAATGTTATCGCAATCAGATTTTGGAGATAACGCAAGATTTGAGCATTATTAATTGTACTATCGCAAACACGTCGACTATTTACTGTGACATTTCGCCATAATTATAGCTTTATTCATTATTACATTTCAAAATAGTTTAAAAATAATACTATTATATATTTTATATTATTTACTATAGCAAGATATGTAGATTGTAATACGTATTTTTTATAATTATTTTTAAAAGATACTTGTATGAAGTCAATAAAAATGTTGAAATAACCAATTTGAATTTGCAGTAAAGCAGTAAACGATCAACTGTTTGAAAACAATGTGCAGAAAGTCATTTCTATTAGTATTTTCAATGTTTGTAAGTCATAATACATTTTTTAGTTGAAAAAGTAAGCCGGGCTCATTGCAAACCCCAGACCAGTATCAAAATCACTATATTTATAAACTATATAAAAACTCAAAAGCTTGGCCTGGAGTGTAAGCCCCAATAGCTGTCCAACTCAAAAAAATTCTTACACTTTTGACTTATTAATGCTAAATTAATCGAATTCTATAGCCTCTTTGTACCTCACACATAGAAATAATATGTATGACGACGTATGATTTCAGAAAGTTTTGTTGAATCGAGGACAGTTGGTTTCAATTCACGCCTTTTGCTTTTTAGACTCTGGAATATTCGGAATCATAGTTCAACAAAATTAAAACAGCAGAGTGCTTAGCTGCTTTTTTGCTTTTGTTTTACATTTAGAGAAATTGGGCAGAGTAAAACATATCTAGAACGAAATTTAAAATGCATGCACAGGTTAATTTAGTGGTGTTTTGATTTTAAAAAAAACTTTTAAAAAATTGCAAATTATTATTGAAAAGTAGCAAAGTATCTGCTTTAGACAGTAGTAAATTTTTCGTGCAAATTTGCTGGTTACTGCAACCCTGTTGTGAATCAGATATCACGAAGTGTTGCTGTTGAGTTTTGACACGAAATGTCATGTATGAATATTTCAATAGGTTTGTCTTTCATAAGTTTTTTTCTGAGCTATATTTTAGTTTTTTTGTTGTGTTTTAAGCAACAACTTATGTATCATCGCTTGTTTTCGCTAAACAAAATTCATTTAAAACTATAAAAACATCATTTTCGACAGTAGTTTAAGCCATGATACATTTTCAATTGAAAACGTAAAGATGGCACGAATCCGAAAAATTCTAGTTATCTTAACTGTTCTTCATAGCGTATTTTCACTATCTTCCGGAGACTTGTTGACAGAAGTGTCTGAGCAAATAGCTCATGTAATAAATAATATTGAAGAATGTCACATTCATCTAACATACGACACATTACATTTTGACATACCGATTGACAAAAATCCACTTACAATCCGACAAGTTCAAATTGCAGAAAAACCTATGGAACATCCCTTCTATTGGTCTTCGTTTGACCCTGTAGTGAGCTTTGACACTGCAAAGATTAAAGGAATAAAATGTGTTTATAGCATCATCTATTTTCAAAACGAATCGTTGACCTATGACAAATGGGATGATGGCGGCCCTCCTGAATACGTCACTTTCCATGCCGTTTTGCTACCAATCTATGAATCGTACAGTTTATTGTTCAACAGATATCCTTACTTTGTCACATGGAGCGGTAAATTTAGGTATGGAAACAAAAATGTCAGACCAAGCAACATATTTTTTCATCATTTTACTAAACAACCTAAGACATTATTGGATTTAACTGTGAGTACATTTATGGTCAAAGCTGAAGCTCAAAATTACTTTGTGCAGGTAATAAATGACACTACGAAATTAATTTATTTTTGTATATATTGCGACCAAATAAGGCTAGTATCCGTTTCTCCCGCCAGAGGAATTAAAAGTTTTATCAGTATTTCGGCTAAATTTCTAGCTCGTGTATGGATCCTTTATTCTAGTAATTACATTTCGGGTATCGAAGAACATTACAATCACTCTGTGTTTTACAATCATACAAAACAAGGAATCGTTTACAACCCATTTCGTTTAAACATAACGAAAGATCACGTAACCCTTAGAACTTTGGTTCTGGCCCAAATATTTTCCCGCAGAAATGTGTCCTACCTTATGAACTCCCGTTTGCTACAATCGCAAACTTTCATTGAAAACCGATGGCCTCGGGTTCATAATAATCGAGAATTAAACTCAATCCACACAAATAAGGATTACACAGAGAGAATGTACAATTTGATTTCAACTGAAAATGGTGCATACAACTTTCTCACTTGTTTTGAGGTCAAAACGCTCAGTTGGGAGATTTACTTGCAACCATTTCAATTTGAACTGTGGATTAGCATAGTCATATTCTTAACTATAGTCTCCATCTTGACTCACATTTACATCAAACTGTACAAACTTAAAGTACACAACTTCTCAACCTACTTGATGATAATTGGAATGGCAATAGAACAATCCATGTTCTTTCCAAAAATTCTGAAATTAAACAGAGCATTTAATATTCTGTTAGGTTTTTGGCTCCTTTTGTTTAGCATTGTCCTCATAAACGCGTATAAGGGATTGGTAATCACGGGACTAACGTCACCGTTGACACCAAAAAGCGTCGATTATTTTGACAACCTGACAAAGCGGAGAAATGTTGAAACGAAATGGCCAAACCAAAAACAATATCATCCTTTTATAAGAGGAAACGCGAGTCTTGAATGGGATGATAATGAGGATTTTGTGATATTCGCAAAGTTTGCCGCTTTTCAAGCTTTTGACGAAGTCGGAGACGACAAATTTCATAAATGGGCTAATAAAGATTTAAAAAATGATAATGCTTACATTTTATGGTGGATAATGCGCGATTTTTTACGTGCACAAGTATTTTTTTTCGCTTCGGGATCAGACAATATTTCCATTTCTAAAGTTCAGTACACACACGCAAATCTTTATCTGGAGCCGTCTCATTTCAGAGTTGCTAGGGGTCTCTACAAACCGCCATATTTACGTGAAGAAGAGGCAATCGAAGAAGAAATTGTAAAATGCGGCAGAACCGCTTTTGTTGACCGAGAATTAAAAATCCTTCAAGAATTCAATTATTTGTCTAGATTTTATCCGCGGCATAATTTTGTTGTTGGAAAAGACCGAATTGCATCGGATGCTTTAACCTGGCTTTTTAATAATATGGAAGACTCTATCATTGTAAGGGACTTCAAAATCATTCTGGAGTCAGGAATTTTTGACAAAATTTATGAATATTTAGAACTGACAAAATATTATGAGCGCATGAACTACACTTTAAAACAGACCAAAAACATATCAACTGATCGAGTATTTCCTTTAAAGCTTGAGGATAATATTCAGATGATTTTTTACATTTATTTAGCTAGCGGGCTTCTAAGTTTTGTTGCAATATTTATGGAAATGAAAAGTCCACAAAGGATTTCAAAAGCAGTTTACCTGCTTATTAGGTTTATAATTCAAATACCCTTTCGTGTATTACGAAGAATCAAACATAGAAACACGGTTAGAAATTCCTTAGGTAGGAACCCGCGGCAGCGGTTTAAGAGTAAAGCCTTTAGTGTCAACCACAAAAGAAATGGATGGAAGTTAATCTCTGATAGCTTAAAATACTTTGTAATGCAAATCATCCCACACGATTGTATAGTTTTGTATATATTTTTAAAAATTCCAATAATGATAGAAGATATGATGGTTTTATGAATCAGCAGGATGGTGAATATTGTCATATGTAAATAAAATAACTCTTTTTAAATCTTAATTTGACTAAGCTTATAATTGATTTAGTACATATATTATCACATTAAGCTTTTGGTCATGTCAAAAGTATCAAATCGTCAACAAAAATTAATTAATCGTGATTTACTAAAACATGATTTCTTTATAGTTCGACCTTTCTTCTATATTATAACATTTCAAAATCGTTTAATAGTACTATTATGTATGGATATTTTATTTTTTGCTAGTCTGTCTGTACCTCTAATGCTACTCCTACTTACCCAAACATCTAATTTTAAATCTGAATAGTTCATTACAACGGGTTCTAAATTATGATGCATACAAAATATTGACCCCTGACTTTTAAACAGGCCAAATACATAAAGAAAACTAGTTTTTAATACATAAAGTGAAACAAAGTTCTGATAGTTACTAATGATTCATATAGCTGTATTTTTAGTAACAAACGACGATGGCATTTTTATGTATGTAATATATGTAACTACCTGCATATAACATTTAAAAATAATAAACTATGATACTTTCTGATAGAGATTATTACAATGTAAGCACCTTTTTAGTTCTGTCCATTTAACTGCAGTTAAAATTTGTGTAGTTTTGTTTCTTTATTAAAAAAAACATACATAATTCCAAAACATACCTTGTAAATGTACTTAAATAAATCAATCAAAATATACAAAGAAACTGTTTGAACTCTTATTGTATGCACTTGTTGTTTTATATATTATCGATCAAATAACTTATTGAATTTTTAATTGCATTCTGTACTCTGTTTAAACTCAA
>JAQGBQ010001033.1:0-14032 GCA_034698485.1 Vertagopus arboreus
CAAAAATGTATTACAGAAGTATTTTCTCTAATTTAAACACGTATATTATTGTATGTAGTAGCCCAAATTTAACCTTTAGCTGTCTCTAATAGAAATAACTCATATATGTAATTCGTGCAAGGTCCGCTGGACGTTTATGCAATAAAGAATTGATTGATTGATTGATTATTATTTTTTTAAATTACATAAATGTTTAGAAATAATTGTAAGCATATTTTGATAGCAATGAAATAATTCATCACTAAATAATAATTATATATCTCGTCTCTGTTAATCATAATTGAATTTTTTTTAATTCGTATAGTGTATAAAATATTGTGTATTTCAGATTTTTTTGAAAAACTTTTGCATTTCATAATATTTATATTTGAATTTTTTTCCAATCCAAAAAACCAATCACTTAGAATGACAAAAAAAGTTATAAAAAAAAATATTTGAACTATTTAAGTAAATTTTCATCGTTTTTAAACTTCTTGTTTAAAAATTAGGATTTTTTTTTGCTAATTTCCAATATATGCTTTTAAATACATTTGTCTACATTAAAAAATTAGAATTGGATAAATTTTTACAAATATTTGGCGTCTTTAGATAACATTAGTAAATATTTTAAGGAATAATTTCATGAATATTTGCTATGCTTTAACTAATTATTTATCCGGTCTCTGTTAATTATAATAATAATAACTTGAGTGAAATATGTGAATCAGCAGAAATGTTTTAATATAAACAAAAGCCCAGGTCAGATTACTTCTAACTCGAACCAGCCAGACTTAAAAAAACGGTGAGATTATTCTTCTAATCTTATTTCTACTTGACAGAGTCATAAAAATGTATTTTTTACAGTCCTACCTCTATTTACTAAACCTTTTTGAATTTTTATTTTATTCTGTCTACTTTAAAATATTTCTAGCTCATTTGAAAAAAAGTTGAGAACATTTTTTTTATTTAAAAAAGTAGGTTTTAAATTTTAAAAAAATGGAAGAAAAATTAGCACAAATTTGAAAGTAAATGTGTCAGTTCAAATAAAATATGCCTTGAAGCGTTCAGAATTAGAAACATTGCTTTCATTTGTATAAATTTTGAAGGCTTAAAGTTTTATCTGCCTATTTCGGCTAAAAAAATTTGCCTATTGAACCACGGGGTTAAGGTTCAATCCCGGGTTGTAGCTAATTTTCCACTTTTTGCATCTTTATTTCATTCAATATTGAATTTAAATATATATTTAATGTTTAAAAAATGCATAATGAACATCAGAATTGGATGAAATCAAGATGCAAAAAATGTAGTTGGATTTGCGGCAACCCGGGTTTGAACCAGAGCGTGTTGGTTTAGCAGGCAAATTTTTTATACGAAATTGAAATTCAAAAATCGAAATTGAAACTGAATTCAATTCAATTCAATCTGTGGCCTTTTTATTATTTAAAAGTTCACATGATTTCAATTTTTATTAATCTTTATTCCGATTTAAAAGAGTTGGAGAGATAAACTGAAAATTGCAATTTTTCGTTGAATATTTAATAAAAATTGTATTCAAAATTCCTCTATTGTCAGTGATTTTTGGTAGTTAAAATCTAACTATTTTTTGTTAAATTTAAACTAGAATCTTGAAGCAAAGTTCATGAAATCTATATTTGACTGTATCACTTCATAACACATTAATAGCATTAGAAAAGGGCTCTCTGGATTCGGTTTCGTTGAGGTTGGCATCATAAAGGATGCCGCGAATATTCCAGCTATTTGATATTCGACACTAGCTATTCGAGTTCGAATATTTTTATGTTTTTTTGTGCATTTTTTATGGTTTTTTTTTCACAAAAGAAATTGTCAGCCTATGCATACATAATTTAAACCTGCATTTTGTATTTAAATTATTTAAAATCATCAAAAAAAATTCTTGAAATTTCATTCCACCAGTAACCAGTTTTTTATGTAGGATACATAAATGCATTAGAAAATCTAGTAGTCGACTTCGAATATTCGAAGCGCTTAGTCGAATAGTCGAAATTCGACTTAAGACAAAGATCTACTACTCGCGGTATCCCTAATGTAAAAGGAGACCTGGAATATAGACAGAAGCAACTATTTTTGAGACTGTGTCATATTTCAACTGTTAACTTTAAGCAGACTCTTTACATATCTGTATTCTTTAGTGTACAAAATAATAAATGCTAAAATCCCCAAGTAAAAAAAATACAAAAATTATGAATTATTGACCTTATACCTTTTAAATAAGGTTCATATCTTTTTAAAGCTTATTATAATAGACTTCTACAATGACAATTAAATTTAAAAAAAACAATGAAAACTTGGTAATTTTTGAAACAATTTTTAAATTTTTTTAAATTTCCAGAAAAAAAAAACAATTATGAAATTAACTTAATCCAACAATATCTGAACACTAATGCCCCGTTCTGTGTAAATCGCTTAAAATAGATCTCAACTTCCGGTTTAATTGATACTGTATAATTTCATGATTTATTCAATGGAGTTTTTTGGGCGAAAAACGCATCTCAATCTTCGTTTTTTGTACATTAATTACATTTAATTAATATAGATATTTATATAATCATAATAGTATTATATTTATTTATGCAAGTTTAATATTATTAAATCTAGTTCTCATGTATTATAATATTTCAAATGTATTTAACATCCCCCTCAGCAAGCACCAATAAATCCACAGGAAAAAAATCTAATTAGTTTAGAAAAAAAATTAAAATCAATCAAAATTTTCAGGAAAAACTGCAAATTTTTTTCAAATTGTAATAAAGAATTTTAAAAAGATTTTAAAATTTTGAAAATTTGGTTTTTGCATTTGGGGGTCTATAGTTACCTACACTGCTTCTTTGCACATACAATTGACAAAAAATCTGACGTATAATCCAGTGACTCTGGTTCAAGCCCGGGTCACCGCATTTTTTGCATCTTGTTTTCATACAATATTGCACTTAAATATACATTTAATCTTTACTCAATGAACACTAAATGTACATTTAAGTGCAATATAGCATAAAAATAAGATGCAAAAAGTGCGGCCACCCGGGTTTGAACCCTAGTCTTTGTTTTAAAGGTCATATTTTTTTGAAAATTGAAAGGGCAAAGCAGCAGTGTATTTAACATTACTGACAGCATCACAGATTAAACGCCTCTCGAGGTACACGTACAATTAATTATAATTACAAGTAGTTACTTCAGACATTATATAATTTAATTGTAATTAACCAACTGCGACCGAAAGAAATGGTAACCAATTCAAAAATAAATTGTTAGAGGAACTTAAATTAAAAATAAGGAAATAAAACTATAGGGCTTTTAATTTTTTTAAAAAAAGATGTAGCTCTCCGTAAGAAAACGGTCGAAATTTTGTATTTTTTTGCATCATAATCTCTATAAGTTTTGTGGCTTTTTTTGGCTAAAAATTAATTATTAAAATCGGCGAGATCCGCCATTTTTTAACGTAGCCCCATTTTGCTAATTTCTTGTTAAAAAACTCATAATTTAACAGCTGATTTTTAATTTTTTCCGGTTTAAAAATGCGGACTTTTTGGCTTTTTTGGCCAAAAATGAATTATTAAAATGGGCGACATCCGCCACTTGTTAGCATTAGAAATTAGATTAAAAATGATTAGCAGAAACCTACTTCGGCTAATTTCTTATTTTTAAAAAAAAGAAGCTTATTTTGAATTTTTTCGGTCTAAAAATCCCTATTTAAAATTTTTAAATGAAATCTGTAAGCAAAAATCGTCCGTTTTCATATGGAGAGCGACATACTATTCTTGTCAAATGATTTTGGGTGCGGTGCGATAGTAGTGAACTGAATTGTAGCACTAATAATAATAATAATAAGATTAACGATTAACGATTAACGGAGGCTGATGAATTAATAATAATTGAAAGGATAATGATGATGATAATGAGCGAATGTTACGAAGTGTTGGATTTTGATTGGACATTATAGAGTTGGATCGAGTCGGTCGTGATTCCACTTACTACTGCTTCAAAACAAATGCTTAGAGCATGGGTGGTGCTGCTGGTGGCTCGTAATTACCTCCCTAAAAACACACAATTAAAAACACAATTAATTTAAAATTGAATTCAAAATAGAAAAATACAGGATGATTTGGAAGCATTTTGCAAATCTAGAGCACACATGGGATTTTTGCTCGACAAAACGAATAATCGAATAATCCAAAATTTCCAATTCTGTTCATAACGAACCCGTCGAATAATCGAATCGATACGACGTGATTGGATTACACGATCATTTGTTATAAATTTATTCGAGCGAAGATGTAATTAAGAGTTAAAAACTGAATTAAAATACTTTGAAAATCAGAATTCAAAAGAATGCAATTTAAACTTAATTATAATAACAAGAGTAAAAGAGTTTTTACAGTTTAACATTAAAATTTGTAGTGTTCGTTGAAAAGAATTTGCAGTTTTTAACTGTTATTTACATCCACACACTTGATATAAAGAATTAAATCACACTAAATCCCACTGTGTTTGATTTTGTGAAAGGTTTTTGGGTTGGGCTCTGCTTGAAGGAAACATCAACAAAAAAAAATTGGACTTTTTTTTAATAATCTTTAATTGTTTTCTCGTTATTTTTCGATTTTTTTTGAAATTTTGAAAAATAATTTTGAAACTAGTTTTGATGGGTCCATGAAGCAAAGCCCGACGGATTTTTGTTTTAATGTGCTTGTTGCTTACGCCTTGATTGACGTTCTTTTGTGGAGGGGCGGATGTCTTAGGTCGGAGGAAGAAGAGCACCAAGGCCATTAGAAACCAGAATCCGATGAAGAAGAGAGCCGAGTCGCCGGCAGCCCCAGTTCCACCCCCACCAGCTCCCCCTAAAAACCAAACATAAAATTAATATAGTAAATTAGCGCTTAGCTATACATAAAATTCTGTAGTGCTTAATACTGCTCACTACCTGACCTTTAGAGACGCTTAGAAACACAACTTTTCAAAATTTTGAGGGCCACGTTGGACAAATTTCGAAAATTCCGGAGTAAACTTTGTGCCCTATGGTGCAGGGGTGGCCAAAATACATGGACTTCAAAATACAAAATATTTTTCTAAAATCGGCCAAATATAAAATGCAAAATTCTAAATGACACCATAGGCCACCAAGTTTACTTCTGAATTTCAAAATTTCCCAAAATTTGTCCCTCAAGGTTTTTGAAGAATTGTGTTTCTGAGTGTCTCTAAGCATAATGTGCTAAATGTTTAAGGATTCCAATCAAATCTCTCTACATTTATAAGACGTCTTCGTATCAAAATAAACTTCAGATGAGTCAGTTTTTTAGCCAGTTTTTTTTAAAGAAAATAAGCCTGTTGGATTTAACTATATATTACTCTCCGTATAAAAATGGACTGCTTATCGCTAATATCAATTTAGAATTTACTGTTTAAAAAAATTAAATAAATTGGGCTAAGGTAGAAAATTGCGGCCCATTTTAACATCCTTATAACATTTTAGTCACAAAAATTCTGAAAGTTATGCGCATTATTAACAAAATTTTGTGTAACTGGTCACTTTTCATACGAAAAGCCACATTCGGACTTTGAAATGTTCAAATCTGGATTTAAAACCACAAAAAAACTGGTAGCTTTTTAATGTACTTTCAATGGAATTTAATAAAAATTTAATGGCATGAAAAGTAAAAGACGTGGCATAATATTTATGTCTTTTTTCTGACACAAGAGACAATTATGGGTTAACTGTATTTAAAAAATTAATAAAAATAGTTTATTTTGATAACTTACCCTCTGTTAAACACTCATTGTCCGTACAATAGTCTTGTTGCTGTCGGATCTATTATTCGCAAATTAAAACAATGACACATTAAAATACTTGAAATTAATTGTTCTAATTAAAAGTGGGAGGAATGTGACATTAAAAAAAACATTATTGTCTCTCAATTAACTAAAGTTTAAAGGTCAAATTCCAGTTTGGAGCTTTACCCATTACATATTATTATAGCGTTCTACAGAGCTATATTTTGAGCCGAATAAAAAAATGGAGAAAAAAAGTATTTTCAGGAATTAATCGCAAAAACTCATAAAAATTAAAGCTTTTTTAACGGTCTTTCCAAAATTTTACCACAAATAGAAATATCGGCCATTTTATATTGAGTTCTGTAGAGCTATATAATTCTGAGCCAAACAAAAAAAGTTTTTCGATAAAAAAATATGTTTTGGAATTAAAGTTTTTTTAAAGGATTATTGAGAAAAAAAATATTTTCAGGAATTAATCACGAAAAATTAACGTTTTTTAACGGTCTTTTAATTGCTACTATCTGTTTGAACTTTGGGTCAAAGGTCACCCAAAAAAACACAAAAAAACGCATTTCTTTCATAAAAACTAAACTTGGGGGGTTAGGGGGTAAAAAAAATTAATAAGACGTAGATAATTTAGTATATTTAAAATAATTGATATAAACTTGCCATATTAATGAGCCTACGGGTAGCAAGTTCATGACTCCAGACGCACTCACAAGGGTCAAAATCACCACCACCGTCTCCGTCCATCACGAACTCTTCAAATATTAGATTATTAAACCCCTTTAAAAACAAAAAGGTCAAAATAAGGTCAAATTACTCTAACCTTTAATATCATTTTAAAACGCTTTTCTCTTACAGTAAAAAAAGAAAGTTGAAAGAGGAAGGATGGACGCTTTTGGCTTCTGGAAATGTCCTGTTTTTTTTCTCTTTTTTCTAGGGAATAAAAATGAATTAATTATAATTATAAATGAATATAATGTGCCATTTTATATTTATTTATTAAATTCTTTATATTATTTATATTACTCGTGTATTTCTTTGACGATGATAAGAGATATTTAATGCTGCTGGCACTTGAAGACTTGACACTTGACTGCTCTTCCTCCTTCTTCCTTTAGATATTTATTTAATACCAGTATAGTTAATATATACGGCTACTAACTGATCGTTAAAATGGTTCAAACAGCTTTCATTATACTTGTAGTAGTATTATTATTATTATTATTTATAGTTGTATGTGGTGGAAACCTCTGTTCTGTTTTCTGTCCTACTATTTTTTCATTGTATGTAATAGTATGTATGTATGTGTGTAATAAAATAAAATAAGACCGAGGATATAACACAGAGGAATATATACAGGGTGTTTTTTTTATACAAGTACCCACTTTCAAATTTAAATAGCTCTAAACTTATTTAGATATGATTTTTGTTCAATTTAATAGCTCGTTTTGTAGAAAAACTGATAACTTAAATAGGGATTTTTGCATTTTTTAAAAGGATTCATATGATTATTATCTTTTGAAAAGCTAAGCGATCCGAGATAATCTTTACCGGTTCCATATGCATATGTATGTATAAGTAAAAAAAACTTTTCAGTCCGAATCTAATTTCGGGTAAAAAAAAAAGTTTTTCTACTAAACCAAGGGGCTACGGGTTCAAACCCGGGTTGACTCTAATCCAACTAATTTTTGCATCTTGATTTCATGCAATTCTGATATTCATTATGAATTTTTAGATATATATATATAAAGTCCATATTCCATCAAGTCAAGATGCAGTAAGTAGTTGGATTAGCGGAAACCCGGATTTGAACCGGTAGCCTCTTAATTTTCTAGCGGAAATTATATTCGGGCTGAATAGTTTTTTGCTTGTATGCATATGGAACCGGCAAAGAAGCATTATCTTTAACAACATGATCAATAAATCTATAGAAAAAAATGTGAAACGCAAAATCCCAAATACAAATCTTCCATCCCTATTTTAATTTTTTTTCCAAAATTATCTATTGAATCCATAGATTGTAGATAAGCAGATAATATATTTAGAATTGTTTTATTTCAAAATGTCAAGTTTTATAGAAGTCACCCTGTATGTGCAGTTGGTGTTGGATGTAAACAGGGAGCAAGTGTTGTAAGCGGAGGATTTTTATTCAAGGAGAGAGAGAGTTGGCAAACGTTCATTGGCTCGCGTCATAAACCATCACCGTGGGGGGTCTCTTCAACTAAAACTAGAGAATTTCTACCAACTCGCCCCAACAATAAACCCCAACAATGGCCTAAACTCTATGTCTTTTTCAACTAATATTTAAGGGACCTATATGAAAAAGGGTTCAGTTATCAGTTGTTGATAAATTCCGAAATTCGTTTTTTTTTGTATCGTAATGTGAGAATTTCCAGAAGTTTGGTAGCTAAAAGGAAAGCAAGAAATTGATTATTAAACCTTTTTTACATCATTTTACAAGAATTTTTTACATGCATTTTTTAACAATCTGAAGTAGAATTTAAGGGACCTATATGAAAAAGGGTTCAGTTGCTCAGAAATTCCAGTTTTTTTGTATCGTAATGTGTGATAATTTACAGAAGTTTGGTTACTAAAAGGTTAACATGAAAGTAAGAAATTGATTATTAAACTTTTTTAAAATCATTTTACATGCAGTTTTTTACAATCTGAAATAGAATTTAAAATACTATGAAAAAGGGCTCAGTTTTGATAAATCTGCTGTTTTTTGCATCGTACTGTGACAATTTCCAGAAGTTTTAGAGGGTAAAAGGTTAACAGGAAGCAAAAATTGATTATTAAACTTGGCGAAATTCAGCATTTTTTTTACAATCTGAAATAGAATTTAAGGGATTATGGAAAAGAGTTCAGTTTTTGATAAATTCGTTTTTTTTTTGTATCGTAACGTGCAAAACAGAAGTTTAACAACTAAAAGGTTAACAGAAAGGCAAAAATATTGATTATTAAATATTTGGCGAGATTAAACGTTTTTTTACAATCTGAAATATAATTTAAGGGATTATGAAAAACGGTTCAGTTATCAGTTGATGATAAATTCGTGCTTTTTTGCATGTAATTTCCAGTATTTTGGTTTCTAAAAGGTTAACGGCGAGGCAAAAAATAAAAAAATATATTAAACTTTAGATATTTTTTGCATTTTTTTAGCATAGCTTAATTAATTAATTTTTTTTTTTTGCAAAAAATATTTTAACCTTGTTTTGAATTCATCTCGAATTTTTTGATTAAACTTTTCATCAGCTTAAGCTCCACAAAAAATATCTTTATAATAAAAAAAAAAAATCTCGTAATCTCCAGCACGTGTTAGTGTAAAAACAAGTTTTTTATGAAAAAAAAAATACTTAAATAAATGAAACTAATTCCATGAAAACAGTTAATTCCGTATACTTCATTAAATTGTTGATTATGCGAGAAACAAGTGTTTATTCGTTATTTTTTCTTATCATATTTTTTTGGCCAGTATCTCTATCTCTATAAATGTATTTAACTCAGCATTAAAAATATCTCTAGTTATTATAAGTAGAATTGTTGTTTAAATTTAAAATTAACAGCCCAATCAGGTTAAAAATTATACGAAGAATACTTATTAGCACAAGAACACGATCAAATTATTATTAATATTATGACATAGAACAACATTATTATGATTATTACATTTGACTCTTCAAATACGTCTTTTTTCATGGACAAAATACTTCCTCGACAATTACATTTTGTGTCCATGATCTCTAGAATAAGGCTTGAAAATCAAAAGCTTAAAACGTAATTCAAACACTTTTTTTTTATATTATATATATAAAAAAAACGTATTTTCCACATATTTAAAAGGCTTAAAGGTGAACTAATGCAGAAAATCTCGTAATTAATCATAATAATCTCATGAAATCCCTGAAACCTTTAATTATAAAGGTGTTACAATTCACAATTAATTACAATTAAATGGCACCATTTTCAATCAACAATTAACATTTTAACAACTAATCTACACACAAGTACATACAACCTTCTCATAATATTTGTTTAGTATATACAATGTATAGTATACAGGATTAGTAAATATTAGTTTTTTTTAATTACTTCTTCTTCAGATTAATCCAGGTTTTAATTTTTTTAAGGGAATCAATTCATTATTGTAGTTAGAAACATCGCTAGATTGGGATTAGTCCGAATACAGTTTTAGCAAAAAAAATCCGAGCTATAATCCAGGGACTAGGGTTCGAGCCCTGGTCGCCGTACTTTTTGCATCTTGTTTTCATGGAATATTACACTTAAATATACATTTAGTGATCATTAACTTAAGATTAAATGTTTATTTAAGTGCAATATTGCATTAAAACAAGATGCAAAAAGTACGGCGACCCGGACTTGAACCCCAGTCCCTGGTTTATTCTTTAGACTTTTTTGCCAAAACTGAATTCGGGCTAAAAAGTTTTTGTCCCATGGGCAAATAACACAAAAAAAACTATTGATATTTCTAACTATAGAGTGTATTTTTTTTGCTTGCAAAAATAAAGCCGATAATATATGTAAAGTTGGCTGTTTTTTTCATGTTTTTTTTTGCTGATTTTTATCCGAATAATTTTTCGAAGCAGCAGTGACAATAAGGCTTGTCGTTTTGTTCTTTGAACGTTCCTTTGTTCAGTTGTTTAAGGCAGAAGGAGCAGACGAAGTGCTCGGGGTGGAACTTCCTGAACATTGCTGTGATGCAACGACCTAAAACAATAACAACAAAAACAATAATTATAAACAATATTTCTTAATAATAATAATTAACAAAAACTATGCAACTTCAGATAGCCCAAAATTTCTTCAAAATTCAGTCCAAATCCGATAGCAATTACACCCAATTTTAGCCCCCACGGGTCAAACCCTCCACTGATTTCACCCATTTTCATACTTAGCTTTTGTTTTGACCTAATACACATGTGTATCAAATTTCAAGTCTATTGAGCAAGTTTTCGTACGGACAGACAGACAGAAAGACAGACTTAGAGATCACATAAGCCCTGGCTCGAACTAAAATGGATTTTTAGTCAGGGCTTATGGGATTCACTAGCTGATTTTCTGCTTAAAATGCATATTTGGCCAAGGCCTTGGATAATTTCGGGTTCAATCGGTTGAAGGGTTGACCCGTGGGGGCTAAAAGTGAGAGTGGTTTCTATTTATATGTGATTAAAAAAATAAAAATGAGGATAATGGTTTAGAAATTTGAAATTTTTCATAGCAGTAACTAAGACCTCTGAATATAAGAAATGAGATGTAAAAATAAATCTTCAGAATGACCCCCACGGGTTTTTAAAAAATGACCAAAAAAATCTAAAAGGTACGCTAGTAGCTTATAACCTTAGAATATCGAATAAACAGCTAGATTCAAAGTAACTCTTTGGGTCAACCCGGACGGGTACACAAAAATAATTACCCCTGACTCGGGCTATGTAAAGTTCTGCACTGTAGGCTTTTAAATTTTGAAATGTGTAACTAACCAGAGATAGGTTTGTGACATCCGGCACAAAGCGTGCCTCGTTTGGCATGATAATGTGTCTCACAATAAGGCTGTCCCTCATGGTCAAAGAAAGAGCCCCCTTGGAATGCTTGTCGGCAATCCTACAATTAAACAAAAACAATAAACACAAATTAAATCACACACACTTAACATTCTTCCCACATTTTTCTTATACTCGGCTCCACTCTTTTTGTCACACTCTATTTAGAAATTAAATTGCATTAGAAAGGAAGGGTTAAACGGTAGTGGTGGTGATGACGGTGGTGGTCTACATTTTATTTGTATTTCCAGTGTGTCTATAAATTGAGGAAAGGAGACAGGTGGATAGATTTATATATATATTATAGGATATATAACTAAAAGAAAGAATTCATTGGCTAATTGAGTAGAGATTAAAGTGGCAATTGAAGGTGCTGAGATCTTATGTAAGCATCCCATGTAATTTCATACCGTTTTAAAACATTCTCTTCATCTCTACACTTACATATATATTTTTATATACTAATACTACTAATACTAGGAATAGAAGCCCGCCAAAGCCGCGTCAAATTAAAGGTCATGAAACAATTTCAGAAAATATTTTGATAAAAAAAATCAGACTGTCCCTACGTATTTGAACTTTTTCGGGGTAAAAGGCCAATATTTTAAAAAAAATATTTGAAACAAAAGTCCCTCCCGGATGAAAACTAGGCATGTGACCTTATTTTGACCTATTTAAAGGTCATATTCTTGTAAAATCTATACTATATTAGTGTGTGTGTTAAAACAGCACGAATGACATTCCCTCCCCTTAAAAATCGGACTGTTCTCGACCTTTTTCGGGGTCAAGGGTCAACATTTTTTAAAAATAATTTGAAACAAAAGTTTTTTTGTCCAAATCGGAGAAAAGCTAAGCATTTTAGAGGACAAGGGTGATTATTTTTGAAAGCATCTTGATTTAAATTCAGATTTAAATGCATGGTTAAGGAGGAGTAGCAGCAACGGACAGACATTTCTAATGCTTTATGTAAAAGGATATAGTAGGATGTTGTGTAGGAGGTGGTGGTGGCAGTGCTAAGATAATAAATGAGGAAGCAAAAGCTGCCAAAAAGCTGGCTATTTGTGTCCCAGTGTCGTCTCTTCTGCTTATCTCTTTGCCCCAACTGCCCCACTCAAGGAAATAAACTGTGAATCATAATCCATACCAAGTTCTTTGTCTTCAATAATATTAGAGATGAAGCAGATGATCTCGCCTTATTTATTAATAGCTCTTTTCACCCTTAACCTTCAATACTCAATACCATCCAAGGATAACTTCAACTACTAATATTACCACTATTTTAAATTTAAAAAAAAACACATCAAGCGTCATACAAGGGCTGTTCACAAAGTAGAGCGACAAAAATTTAATTTAAATTGCTTCTAAAATCTGTCGCTCTACTTTGTGGACAGACCTTCAATTTAATAGACTTACAGACTAGATTTAAATTTATAATACCACCCAAAGGGACTTAAACAGCACACATCAAGCATTATAAAAAGCTGTCCACAAAGTAAAGCGACAAAAATTTAAAAAACGAAACCAAAATTACTAGTAAAATTTGCCCTTTCAATTAAATATACTAAAAGACCAATATATATAATTTATACAAACTGTTTCAATACAATTCAAAAATATTTTGAAAAAACCTACATCCTCATCCTCATAATGGACTGTCCGCAAAGTAGAGCGACAAAATTAAATCAAAATCGCTCATAAAATTTGTCCCTCTACTTTGTAGACACCCCTTCAATTCTATATATACTAGAAGACTAAATTAATTGTATCTGCTACTATTATTAAAAAACGCACATTTTCATCACCATAAAAAGCTGCTTATAAAGTAAAGCGTCAAAAAAATAAAAAAATTAATCCAAATATGCTCTTCTACTTTGTGGACAGCCTTTAAATTTTATACACAAAACGGCTAGATTTCAATTTCTAAAAAAGCTGTTTATAAAGTAAATCGTCAATTTTTTTTAACAAAAAATGTGTAATTCTACTATCTGGACAGCCTTTCAATCCTATAAACCTAGTCTCAAGAACTGAATTTTTCTATTTAAAGTGTAACCGCCCCTGTATATATTTGTTGAAACTTTTAATTTGAAATAGTATTGTATGTAGAAGTAGTTGTAATAGTAGCTGAGATTAGCCATTGCTTAGTGGATTAAATGCTCATAAATCCTCATAAATGGGAAGCCAAAGCCAGACGTGCTCATAAATCCTCAAATGACTCATACTATAATACCAGTGGTGGCTACAAAAACCACCACCATCAAACTAAAACTAACCTAACTAACTAACTTTATTCTTCTCTAGCTACTACTACTACTACTTTTTGTGTTTTTTTTTGTTTTTTTTTTGTGTTTTTTTTTTGTTTTTCTTCTGGGCTTTTTATTTATTTTAGCCTTTATTCAGTCCTCGAGACATTTAACAATAAAATAATATTCTTCTTTTCATATTATGTGTAGTAGCTTAAACAATGACAAGAATCATAATAATAATAATCAGAATGAATCCACGTGTTCAATGTGCATAATAATATCTGTGTGTGTTTTTTATGAGAGATTTAGGAGAGAGAGAGAAAGGTAATTAAAAGCAGATTAAATCGGTAATTAAATAATCATCATCAATTTTAAAATCGTTCATCATCATTTGGTATTCTTTAGCATCTGCTGCATTCCTTTGTTTCATATTAAGAATAT
>JAQGBQ010001034.1:0-14027 GCA_034698485.1 Vertagopus arboreus
GTATCAATATGCACAACATATAAAAAATTTAGAAAAATCCGTGGAAACCCAGAAACCCATCTGATCCGTGCGGGGTCTTTTCTGCAAATTATCAACTTTTATTTCGCTTTAAAGCCTTACTGTTAATTTGACCGTCTGATTATTTGTACTAACTTAGATTCAGTGTAACTCTTACAAAATGTTATGATATTAGCAAAAAACTTAATTAGTTGGTGTTTTAATTTTAGATTCACTAAAAAAACCAAGCTATTCCGTGACGTATGGAATCTATAATAATAGCTTGATTTTTTATTGAATCTGAAATTAAAACACCCACGAATTGATTTTTTTTTGCTAATTTTATACAAATTTTGTGGAAATATTCATATAGAATTTAAGTTAGTAAGTAAACAAATCAGACGGTCAAATGAATTGACGGTCAAATGAATTGGCTTTAAACGGAAAGAAAACATGTTTACAATCTTAAGTATTTATATTAACTTTTACTGAATTTACATTGGCTGGAAGCATTTTTCAATAATTCATTTTTATATGGATTCAATATGCCAGAATTGCATAAGAAAAAGAGAATAAGTTGCCGACTACTTAATGAAAAGCTGTTGTTTTTCCTAGAGCAATTATAATTATAAATTTTATAATAAATATGTGATTAGCAAGTTGAAGTATAGATGATAGAGGATTGCCTAAAGTATTTATTAAAATGGAATCAATGCCAAAAAGGAAGTCGAAATTTGCCTGTGGCAGACAGAACTTGTAAATTACAATTCTACTGTGTCTCCTTTTTTGCGTAATGGTCTAGATTTAAGATAGTAAGAGAGCTCTAGATCTGTCGTCCTTATAAATAAGAAGTCATAAAATATTATGCCAAAGTGTAACAATTAATGAATTAGCAATGCATGAGAATATAATATTATTAATTCCTCCCTAATAAACCTTCTGGTCTAGAATATTATGTAGTAGTCTGTAGTTGTAAATAATATAAGGAAAGAAATACGATCGACTTTTTCTAGATTAAAATACATTGTCTTTGGCTACGGGCCATCAGATTCTGAATTGTCGTTATATTTAAATGACGTTAATTGACTGACGTCATTTTATTTAAGATTTAAAATTTTAAAAGACGTCAGTCATTCAGTACTTTTCCCTTGTTTTCATTTTATTCAAAGACCAATTAGCCACAAAATACGTGATTAAGCTATAGGCAAAAAAAGTAAAATATTCGAATTTTTTAAAATTGATTGACAATTTAATATTTCCTTTGTTACAGGATGAATCAAAAAATTACTTTCAAATTTCAGATTTTAAACTTCCGTAAATAAACCTGGTTAGAAATGTAAGATTTTAGATATGAAAGTAGAAATGAAACAGGTGAAGGGTTATCAAAATGGTTATCAAAGTAAATTCAACTATTAAAAGAAAAAGCGGTCTATCTATCTGTGTTTTTTTCCTACTACTTATGACTTAAATGTTTTATCCTTCAATTTACTGATTGAAGTACAAAAGGAATGAAAACAGGAGGCGAATAACCTTTAACTTCTGCTGTTTATTTTTTATGTGATTATTGCTCAGGCGGAATAATAATAATAACGATAATAATTTAAAATAGATCAAATACATTTGATTGCTTTGCTGATCAATAATGTACTGGCAAGAAAGCAACACCTTTTTCAACTCAACTTTAACCTTGCCATCAATCAAGGTAAAAAGATTGAAGGTAGTGCACACAAAGGTTATCTCTTATGTATTGTAGATAAAAAACATCCTGACACATATCTCGTAAAAAGTTTGTTGGTCTCGTTTCTTAAATTTAATTTTTAATTTCTGGCATTTTATTGGAATCTTTCAAAAAAACGTTGCTTGATTTCGGAATTAATTAAAATTGGTTTTTCAACTTTAGATAAAACATGAAGGAGATATGAAAGACGTCAGGCACCAAACTTCTATACAACTTCAAATAAATTAAATCACATACCGAAATTCAATTATGGATTTCATTTTTAAGATTTCGATTACATTTCGAAATTCATAAATTTTTCATAAAAAATCTGAAATACAATTTCCAATCATCAAAAATTTCAGACTAAATTTTGAAAAAAATCCATTATAATTTGAAAGTACTGTTATGTGGGTTATTTTTGCATTATTTTATTGTCAACTCTGACCTTGCCATCAATCAAGGAAAAACATAATGGTTACCTCTTACGTATTATAGATATCACGTTTTATTTTAAAAGACATTCCTAACTAATTCACTACAATTTAGGTTTATTTCCTGCAAGTTTGTTGGTCTCGTTTCTTAAATTTAATTTTTAAAATTTTTTGCATTTTATTGGAATCTTTCACAAAAAATTGCTTGATTTTTGAATGAATTGAAAATTGTTAGTATTTTAATTTTAAAAGAAACACGAAAAAAGAAAAATAAATAATTGAAAAGTTGTAAAGTTTGCAACATTCAAAAATTACATTTTTACAATCTTCATTATCGTATTGCGATAATGATGAAGTAACGTGGAACAAAATATTTTGAAATTCAATTTTTCAATTGTTTTCATGATATTTAATATTTCATTTCGAATTCGGACGTATTTATTTACCAACTTTTGTTTTACTTTACAGGTGATTAAACCAACCATACTGACGAACCGAAATCCCAGATATCTAATCTTCAATAACAAAAACTATCACATACCGGAATTCAATTATGGATTCCTTCTTAAGCAAGGTTGATAACATTTCGAAACTCATAAATTTTTCATAAAAATTTTGAAATACAATTTCCAATTGTCAATTTTTTAAAAAATACAATGCATTATAATTTGAGAGTACCATTATGTCATCATCAATCAATGAATATAAAAAGATTGAAAGTGGACACAAAGGTTATCTCTTACGTATTGTAGATATCACCTTTTATATATGTAAAAGAAACATCCTGATATAGATTTTCTAACTAATTCACTAAAATTTAAGCGTTTATTTCCTAAAATTTTGTTGGTCCCCATTTCATTGTATTGAAATCATATGATTTTGGAAAAAAATTAAATTGTTGGGATTTTAAATAATCCAAAATTGCGTTCTTGATTGCAAATTCAAATTCAAGTATCCGAACAACAATAAAAATTAAATCAAGTTCCGAAACTCAATTATGGATTCCTAAAGTTGACAAAATTTTTAAACTTTTGATAAATCTAAAATATAATTCCCAATTATCAAACATTTCCATCGCTAAATTTTGAACACAATGCATTATAATTTGAATATATCCAACTACTAAATTTTAAATGGATTTTTAAAAATGTTAAAGGCGTTTGAATTTAAAATTTGCCATTTTTTTGTCACGGATTTAGCAATTATCTCGAAAGCTGTACTCACGAATTCCAATATTTTATTAATAATCAAAACACTGTGAATTTTCAAATATTTTTGTGTTTCACATTGTACAATGTAGGTAATCAATACTTAAAAAGTTACAGAGATTTAAAGATTTGAAAAAGGGTTTTTTCGGATTTTGTTCACAGTTTTTGCCAATTATCTCAAAAACTGGATAGACGAAATGGGCAAATATTTCCATATTTGTAATCAGCATTAAATTAAGAAGATTTTGATATAATTTAAAGTTAAAATTGAAGAAACTACTCGAATCGTAGTAGTCTGTAGGAACTAGGGACGAAGAAGGTGTGAAAAAATTCGAAAAGTTGTATGTACTTTTTGCTTTCAAAGTGATGGTTAAACAAACAATTTATAGATATTTCAAAATTTCAAAATCCGTAAAAAATAAATGTATTTAAACATTAAGAATTCCAAACTAATTTAATTATGCTTGATATGAGGACAATCTGTTGACGAAGTAAATTAAAACATTTTCTTCAAGTATTCATTAAATAACGGCCCAAGTCTTCAAATCCGATCCGAATTCCGAATTATATATAATTCAAAAATGTCATAATCTATATTTTAAGTAAAATGCTTTATTTATTTGAAAATACTGTTGTGGACTTTCTTTGTACAATTTATTGATAAGCAGTTTGAGCTTCACAAATTTGACAGTCGATTCAATCATTAAAATTTTATTTTAAAAAAAATCATAAAACATAATTGATAGTTGAGTAAAAGTAAGCATTTTTAGAATTCCCATAACTGCCAAAATATTTCAGCAGCACGAAAAACTTTCTTCTGAAGCTTTAAGCGTTTTTTTTTCAGAAATGTATAACAATAAATGCCAATTTTAAAAAAATCTGCAGTTTTTTGCCATTATATAAAAAAACACATCAAGTTAACACTCATTTATTATATTCGTTTTTGAGATACTAATACGTAGAGTATGATCGAAATCGAAACTGATTTTAATTTTTGGTGAATATGAAGTTTCGAAAATTGAAATTCGATTTTTGATGAGCGATTAAAAATGACGATTTACAAAAATTTTCAACTTTGATTCATTTTTTAAAATATGCTTAGACCTCACAAGTGCTGCTAATATTATTATGTGTGCCAGTATTTTTAATATGATCCCTAAATTAAAAAAAATTCAAGCGATTCCGTCATTGTAGGTCCGATTTTTTTTATAGACTTTGTCAATTTACAAAACTCATCAATGCTGAAAATAAATGTATTTTAAAAAAAACCTTCACTCTTTACACAGACATTCTAAATGACTTTTATTTCTCCTATATGGTATTTGAACAATTCGAAATTTTTCCCAACTCGTCCGACTAATTTTATAGAAAACTAAGAATATTCATAAATATAAAGAATTAAATTTTAGTTATCTCTGCAAGGTCTTCCTATCCATAAAATGCTTAGTATTGTAGTTCAACCACCGGTAGAGATATCTGATTCGCTTTTGAAGGTGGTGATGAGTAGTCGGTGCTCCCATGGCCAATCTACGTCCAAAAAATGCCCTTTTCCTCAGTAGCATCTACACAAATTCAAATTAAATTCTAATTACAAATATTGCACAAAATTGTACTAAAAATGAACGATAACATTTTGAAGGAATACGGACGCTGAATTTTTGCAAAAATTGGAATTTTCAATGGAGTATTCGAACCTATTTTCTAGAGTTGCCGCGGGTACCCGTCAAGAAACCGATATCTGGTATTTATATCCGGCCGGATATTTTTTCTTAACAAATCACGCTTTTTAAAAGAAATCTGATATTTTTCTTCCAAAAATTATAGTTTTTTTTTCTTCAAAGAATCTTTAAAACACTATATATTTTGGCTAAAAAATCTCAAATAAAAATGAACTATTTTGACATTACTTGTAAAAAAAACTGTATAAAATCGATAACATTTCTGGTGTATAAAAAATATCCGACCGGATACTATTGGGTATTCGGCGAAAACCCGAACCCGCGGCAACTCTACTATTTTCGGCCAAAAATCAAATTCCGTATTCTTTCAAAAGTTAACACTCAAAAATTGAAAATTCATTTAAGAATGCGGACTAGTTGATTCGAGCTCGTAAAACCGAATTTTAAGTTGCTTTCATTTGAGGCTCAAAATCACAAAACCGGCCTAACTGAAAGTTGTCCAAGCATATTCACAATTCTCAGTTTTAACATTTTTTAAATTGACCAGGGATGGATTTCTTGAAGTTGTATTTCGAAGGGGGTGTCAAGAGTCAACTATTCCGTATCCTTAAATGAATTATAATTTAATTCTAATGAATTTGTGGTAGTGGTGGTAGCACTGACCTGATATTCATTTCCTTTGAAACCTTTAAGCCATGCAGGGATGTGAGTTTGGAACTTGATCGGATTCAGGGACTCGTCCTCTCCTAAAATGTCGATGTAGTCATTCTGACCGAAAACGGCTCTGCTTTCCGCCCATTTATTATGGGGCACGTAGGGCGGCATCGGTAGGGCCTTTCCTGTCGGAATTCGGGGCAGAGTTCCTTTGAAATCCAACTAAAAAGAATACAAAAAAACACAAAATTTCAATGAAAAATGTTTTTTAAAGCTTAACTGAACTTTTTAAGCCGAAGGTTTAAAATGTGTTTAAAATTAAACTACAAAGTGAACAAAAACCGAAAGATTTCGGTTAAAAAGGCATCTAAAAATTTTTTGAATTTAACCGAAACTTTAAAACGTGTTTAAAATTCAACTAAAAAGCAAGCAAAAAAAACACAAAAGTTCAATGAAAAATATTTTTGAAGCTTAACTGAACTGTTTTTATCTGGAATTTTAAAATATGCTTAAAATTTAACCAAAAACTGAACAAAAACCGAAACATTTTGGTTTTAAAAAATATTTTAAAATATTTTTTGAACTGCTTTTAAATGTTTAGCCAAAAGTTTAAAATGTGTTTAAAATTCAACTACTACAAACTGAACAAAAACACACAATTTCAATTTTAAAAGCGTCTACAAATATTTTTTTACCCGTTTTAACTACTTTTAACCAAAATTTTGAAATATTATAAAATTACCTTATCTTTGTATCCATAATCTCTAAATAGTATTTTGGGTTTGTGTTCGAAAAACCTGTAGCGCACAGAATTTGTGACAGCTACTGACGTCACCCCCACTGAATTCCGAAGGGAATCTAGAAGAGTACAACCCACAGTTTTCGAAACACTAAACATGTTTCAAAATTTCGAAATTTTAGGAAAAAACTCAAATAAAAAAGTTGTGCAAAATTCGGGGTTTAAAATTCCCGCGAGTGTCATTTCGCCCCAAATTTTGCTCTTATTTTTTAAGTCCTATTTCTAGTATTTGGGCATCACCTAAGAATAAAATGACTAAATTAATTAGAAATTACAGTGAATTATCGGTACCAAAAATTAATCAACCCATACAAGTTGACAATGAGCATAATTTAATCTGATACTACATTAAAAAATAATCATTAATGCCTTAAACCGAAAGAAAAGTTTACAATTACACAACATGTTTATATTTTTTTATGTGAACTTAAAAAATAATCATTAATCACATTCTAAACTTAATAATAAACTATTGTTTAAAAAATGCCAACAATCAATGACGGATGTCCAAAAAAAAACGAATGAATTTCATATTCATCCATTGAAATTTTAAAAAATCGGTATGTACTTATCTTCAAATGCAAATTAATTTAGCTGCGTCTTCTCTCTTTAATACAATTATTACTATTGCTTTATAAATATTCTCGTCTAATGCAGCATTTGCATTTTTCATTTGATAGAAATTATCATCACAAACACTTACCATAATAAATACATACTACTTTAGTTATTTAGTAAATGTGAATAAAAATAATTGTCATTAATTAAAACGATGATTAAATTATTTTTTCTCCTTTTTTAAATCTTTGTATAATAAAATAATTGAATTCTAAAACATCTCAATCCAACTGATTATATTCTCATTAATTGTAAGTTATGCAAAAAGAATACTGGATAACGGCGCAACTTTTTATTTATTTATCCACAGAAAAAATACATTATTTGGATAACATTCCAGGTGCCTGGGAATAATAAATGCTTTAATGATCGTAATCATCCAAGAACAAGTAAATCCCCAGCAAAATTTTGAATTATATTTTGTTACAATGATATCCTAGTGTTCATTAAACTGTGAACATTCTGGGGTTTAACTACTGACGTAACTAAATACATATTTGAAACACGAATAGCAAAAGCAAGCTTCAAGTTTTATTTTAAATCAGTTATTCATATAAAGACTATCACGTTCACAACTTTACCTTAGTCGTGGGCTTATATAAAAAATATTGATTTTTTCCGGATTAATTCCCGAATCGTAATTTTGCAATGAATTTTATCGATTCTAGCCTTCTAGTTCAAAAACAGCCTTAACATTTTGACATAAAATATTTTGTGAATAGTTTCATACTGAAATAAGTTCAAAATTTTAAAACAAAATGAATAAAATTTAAAATAAGTCTCCAGCCTTCTAGCTCAAAAATACCTGGATTTTGTGAATAAAAAACAAAACAAGAAAATACCAAAAATTTCCATAAAAAAGGAATAAAATAGAAAACAAGTTTCCAGCCTTCTAGTTCAAAAATAGCTGGAATTTGTGAAAAAAAATCTAAAATGTTCAAAAAAATTGACATAAAATGAATAAAATTGAAAATAAGTCTCTAGCCTTCTAGTTGGTCAAAATAAGCTGAATTTATCAAAACTAAAACTCTAAAATATTCCAAAATTTCTATAAAAAAGCAATAATTTTGAACCAAAATCTTCAATGGAAACCAACATTTTTAAAAACATCCTCTCCACAATTCTATCAGGATTAATCTCCTTACTTCTTTCACCATTGTTAGCCATAATTGTAACAATCACTTTAACAATCCGCCTATTAGTCTCTATATATTTGTGGGTGATTCACTCAGGGAAAATAAAATTGATAAGTTCAATGGACTCATTTCAAGTGTTCGATAAGCCCAATAATATTTTGGAAACGTACACTCTCCTAGTTCTACAAGGCACAGCCGACATAAGAAAAGTTTGTACGATTTTTAACCACAAAGTTATCAACAATAGTTCAAATTTATATGAAAAACTGAAGTGTAGGGTTGTTAAACGGTGTGGTTTTTATTGCTGGGAGAATACAGGAGTTAATTTTAATATTGAGAGACATGTGAAATTCATTGGGAATAATTCAGATAACTCTAATCTTAAGAATTGGAGAGAAGAAGATGTTTTAGAGGAAATAACACAAATGTATAGTTCACCTTTAAATATAGAAGTACCAAGATGGGAAATGTTGATAATACCTAATTTTATATATGATTATGAGAAGAATAATTATAGCGATAACAGTGAAATTAGTAACAGTTCATCTCAATTATAAATTATAAATTAATCTAATCAGTTTCATCAAAAGTGAAAAAAAATAATTTCAGTCAGTAAAAAAAATTCGAGTGAAAAAGTGAAAAATTTAAAGTTAAATTTCATACCATTTAAATCGTTAATTTTGAAGATTTCAAAATGAAAAATAAATTGACATTTCGTATCCTCAAAAGGATTGAAAAATTAAAAATTGTGAAAAATAAACCCTAAATTGAACCTATTTTTCGCTATTTTTCTATATTTTCACAACCCTTGAAAAACTGCCTCTCTATTTTTCCATCATTTCATAAAGTATTTAAAGTTTTAAGAAATTGTTAACCAAAAATTAAAACCAACCTTGATTGGAAAAATTGGGCTTATTTTTCATTATTTTTCACCCCCTTTGAAAAATTGCTTCTCTATTTTTCTAAAATCTCACGAAAAATTGAAAGGGATTTAAGAAACTATATAACAGCTGCTCAAATTTGCTCAATTTAAAAAAAAAATGAAATTAACTCTAAGTACCGGTTTTAAACCAGCTTTAATTCTCTATTTATTAAAGTAGAGCAAAATATTGCTAAAACACCGAATACAGATCCATTTTTTTTACGAAATGGAACAATTTTTCTTTTACTGACTGACACTATATTTTGAAAGGTACAAAACGGGTATTTCACTGTTAATGGATCTGGAAAGATTTATATTTTGAGATGAACTACTACTAATTCCTTTGACCCAGAATACGACGGTATCGAAACCGATGGAAACAAAAATCAAAAATACGCCTTAATATTTCGGATACATCACTCAATAATGGATGGAATCTCAACCTACCTCTTACTCTCCCACATTCTTGCAGATTTCCCTGTAGAAACTGCAATAAATCCTTTAAAACCATTAAAGAATATTACATTCTTAATGAAAATAGGAACATACTTAAAGTTATTTATTAACTGGCCCAAAATGTTTTATGAGAATTTAGGGCAGAATGAATCAGAAAAAAATCCATTCCACGGACCTGACCTGACCGGCCCCAAAATTATTACTTGGGGTAAACCAATAGAAATGTCGAGTATTAAAAAAATCCGAATGATTTCAAATTCTAGTACAATGGCAGTTTTAAATTCAGCTGTAGGTGGTGTTTTTAAAAGATTAGCTTTAGAGAAAGGGCTTAAAGTTCCTAATAGATTGACCCTAGTGACCTCAATTCCAATATTGCCTTATAAAAATCTCAAGCCTGTGAATAGATTTTCAGGGGCATTTTTTTCCGTGCCGATTGACAATTGTTCTAGTTTGAACAGGACGAAGTTTGTGGATAAAATTTTAAAAGAAATTGTGACCTCAGGTTTGGTTTTGATGAATAGTTGGCTATTAAGATTAATTGGGAATATACCGGCTTCTTTGTCTCAAACTATGACCGATACTCGGGAACTTACTTGTCTCACTTCTAATATGCCTGGGCCGATTCTACCATCTTATTTCTTTGGAGGGGATAAAATCATCGATATTGCGGGTTGGCTTCCGATTAAAAATAAAACAGGTAAAAGATTATGAGATTTAGATATATATATATATTTTTTTTTTTTTTAAATATGTGACCAGGCAGAATAATAAGATGGACGTAGGCTCCACCCACAAGAGCTCTGGATTGGTTAATTCAAATGCACAGAACCAATCAAAAGCGAGGAAAAAAGGTAAAAGCTCTTCTGGGTGGAGCCTATGTCCATCTTATTGTTCTATCTGTATGTGATAGTCTAAATAAACAGGGAGTGGAGAGTACTGTAACATTTCAGATTTTAAACCGTGGAAAAGGGTCATATAAGAATCCTTTAAATTCTGAACTCTTATAGTAGTATCCGTGCCCTTTTGATTTTGACTGCCGCATATCTTGTTAATTTAAAAATTACGCAGCTTTGATAAGTCATCTCCCTCAGATGTATTAAAGCAGTTATTCAAATCTTTCAAATCAATCGATAAATACTGTAAATTAGAATTTTATAGGATCTTTTACAAAATTTATTTTTCAATTTAAAGGTTTATTCATAAATTTATTACATCCGTTGCATCTACTAAATAGTATAAAATTTCTATATGCCATTGATTTAAAAATTGACATTTTATTTCCATATGAAATAAAATATCAACCCAATAACTTGATTAAATAATCAGGCTAATAATATGATTAATATTATTAACTTCTGAAATTTCTCTGAACAAATTACCTAAATTGAAAACAAATTTAAATAATTTTTTTTAAACATCTAGAAAAATTAGAAAATTAGACCCGGTTTAAAAGTTAATTTTTAAATATTTATGAAATAGATAGTTTTATTACTAAAATCGTCCATGCTGCCGTACAAATATGGTTTTGCATTTATTTTGAAATTTAACAAACTTTATTATTCAGACAAATCTTCACACCTTAGTCATAAATCTGAAAATTAAATTAAAATTGAAATATGACGTTAATTTGAAAATTGACATTTAATTGGTACCTGAAGACACAAATTATCAACCTAATATTGACCTGATTATTATTAACTAAAAAACTTTTTTGAAAAAATTACTTAAATAAAAAACGAGTTTAAATAAAAAGTTTTAAAAAGTTGTATGAACACTAGAAAGAATTTAGAAATTGTTTTCATACCTTTTTTGAAGTAGAAGCTTTATTACTACATACTGCATACTACAGAATATATTCAGTGCACATGCTTTTACATTTATTTTAAAATAATGAATTTTAGACTTTAAACATTCTTGGATTTAAAAAATTTTTTTAATCCTCTGGTTTACTTTTATTATTTTTCACTTGAAATTTCACTTGTTAACCCTGATTTTAATTAATATTTTTTTGTGAACTTTAAGGATTTGCTGTGTGCTTCGTAACTTATTGTGGCCGAATGAGGATGTCAATCGTGACGGACGAAGCTGTTGCGTCTAAAAAGGATTTAGAAATGTTTGCTGAGGCTTTTGAGAAGGAAATAGCTGAAATGGAAATGGATTCCAGTTCTGAAGATCAGTGGGTTTGAATTAAATCGGGATAGTTTAATTTTTAGTTTAAGATTGAATTTTGTAATTGTGATAAGGTTACAAAGGAAATTACAAATTCGTCCTCTGAATATGAGAAATCGTTCAACTAAATAAAAATAGTCTTGGATCAAGTTTTATTTGATTTGTTGATTAAAATATTGCATTTTAAACACCAACAACTATCCGCAGATTTTTATTTTTTGACTGCATTCACACCAACACATTTTAAAACATTTATTTCACAAATTTTAAAACTTTTTTTTTGACATTTTACGATTTCCTATTTGTCAAATCTGTTTAATTTTGAGACAAAATCTGTTGCAGAGATTGTCCAACAAATTCTTTTGTAAAATGTGAATCTGACTGAATTAAAGATTTTTCATAAAAAAATCGGAATTTATGGACAACCTTTACATAAAAGGTAAGATAAAAGTATAATCTAGATGATTGAACCGTGTTGTATTTATTATTATCTGTTGTATTGTGTTGTCAGGGTTTGTGTTGTTTTTTGTATTATTTCTAGAATTCTGTCCAGTCTTTTTTTAGTCTTTTTGAATTCAAAAACCCCGTGAAATCTTTAGACACTTCTTTTTTGCATACAGAATTTCTTCTTTCTAGCTCTTTTATAAATCGTATAAATAGAAATCAAAATACACTATGTGGTATAATGATGGTACCCTACCGGGACATTGATCCGTTCTAGACTCTAGGATCCATCATTGTTCAACCGTGTTGGTGTTGTATTTTTTTGTATTATTTCTAGAATTCTGTCTATTCTAATTCGTATTTGAATGGAATAGAAGAAGAGAAATGGATTAAATGTTGAAATGTGGGGTTTGTTGTATTGAAATGAGAAGTGACCACGGGGGGTCAGATGGATCATGATGATGAGGACAATCATGGAACCACCTTTATTGTCACTTCGTCCTCCAATCCAAAAATTCAAATTAAGAAATATCCTCAATTTCTAGTCCTTATTACTCCTTATTTGCGTTATCATAATAATTTTTTTTTTTAAATAAAATAGATTCTGTAATCCTTTGATACAAATATTCAAAATAAGCTAAGGATAACCAAAGAAATTAACCAGAGAAATGTTGGTAATCTTTTTTTACAGAGCAACTCACTGATTTTTTTTAAATCAAAACTTGTTACAAATTTCCCTATCTGGTCATTTGTGTATTTGAGTCCGTATCGTAACTTTGTATGCATGAATATTTTTTAAAATGTTGAAATAGATAAGAATTGAATTTATTGTAATTCATTCGTTTCCAATCGCAATGTCAAATTATTCTTTGATTAAGGGGGGGTTTAAGGAATTTCCGTTTCCATAGCTACTATTTCAACCGAACTTTACTGAATAGGACTTTCAATGTTAAAAAATATTAGCCCGATAGGGTCACAGAAACACGGAGAAGTATAGAAGGGCTCAACATTTTGACCCCAGATCTTTTCCATTGTACAGATCAGAAACGTGGCTATGGAAAGTGCTCTCGTTGTTCCCAACTGTGTTACTTCTTCATGCTCTAATTTCATAAATAGTCTCATCAGAAAGTTGTTATTTTCGTTTTTCAATTATTTGACCCATTAGGGTTCATCGTATGTCTAATTGGCAGAGCACTTTCCATTGCCAAGAATATTAAACACATTTGTGCAAAATCCCGAGTCAATCGGTCCAGCCGAACTCAACTTCTCCGTGTTTCCGCAACAGCAAATTTAACATTGAGTTAGATAGGACAAATCAAAAATTAAAAATTATTCAAATTTATTAAACCCCCCCTTAACTTATGTATTTCTAATTTCAATGTTTTATGCTTTCATCTATTAATACACTTCATTTACTCCGTCTGGAATTACAAATTATTCATACAGGATTTTAAAATTAAAAAAATCATTTGCTTTGATTTTCTTGCATTATTTCTCTGAGGAAAAAAAATCTGATGAAGAAATAGGATAAAGTTTGCAACAATTTAGATACATAGATGCAATTATAAAATATGCTATGGATTTTTAAAATTTTAGAAATAAATTAAAATTAAAGGAATAAAAGCTTTAAAACATCACAAAAATGTGACAAAAAATAACTTTCAAACAGACGTGCTATGTATCTGTAAGGTAATTATAAAAAATTTAAAGCTCTATGAATTCATATTCTGGCTCATAAGTAATTTTGAACCTCCTCCGAATTTTCGCCAAAAACCAATTTTGAAAAGATATTTT
>JAQGBQ010001035.1:0-14024 GCA_034698485.1 Vertagopus arboreus
ATTAAATTATTTGAATAAAGAAAAGTTGGTTGAATCAAGGGATATTTTAAAATGCGTGTCACACGAAAACATATTTATTCATCAATATAGCAAATCCTTACGAACATAATACATGATTTTTACACCATTGTACATATTGTTGATGGCATCGTTTTAAACGTACATGAAGTTTACATTTAAAATATTTACGACGATGATGATGTATCAAACTAGAAATTGGTTGGGTTAAGATTAGTCCTTAACTACATAAAATAATAATCGTCGTCCGACAACATACTGCTTTTACATAAAAAATACCATTGGAAAGAGGATCATAAATATTTTTGTTTGTGATTTCTCTACACCTCTAAGTATACAGAAAGTCTGCACAGTTTAGCAATAATTAAGTCTTCATAATCATCTTCCTTTTGTTACTCGATGAAAGTCACTTTTCTAAGTTAAGGTAAATCACTTTTTGCACTTTCACTCTCTCTCTCTTTCTAAATAATGTCTGTCTCTCGAAGAACGATACTTCATGGCAGCAAAAATCGGATGAGTCGCATGTGGAAGGCGAGCCACATGGGATTTTTTTAATATAAATTACACAATTTGTTTTGCTACACTTTTGGTACATTTAACTCATACAGGTTTTACTATAAATTAAACAACGAAATAATACATATAATATTTGAACAAAAAAGTCTCTTTTCTGCGATTCGGCTTAAATATACGTTTACAGAACAGTAAATACAAGTCACGTTACATTTAAACAAAAACATCATATAAAATTAAAGGATCCTATAAAAGTTTCTATTAGAGAGCGAAGAGCTCCATGGCGAAGGGGGTTAATGGTTCCAATTGGTTAATAATGTATTCGTGAGGCTGACAAGACATAGTGCGACGACAGAGGTCAACTGAAGACTCCAATGACCTTGCCGGCTTGTCCCACTTGTCAGCTCTTCATTCTTTACAACTTCATTCTGATGCTTTTCCAGTTCTTCTATAATAAAAAACAAGCTCATTTTAGAAACAATTCATTCACAAATCATTTAATAATTTAATCATTAACAAACTAATAAGTACCACTTACTTTTCTTTGATGTAGGCTTAGTGCTAAGATTCGTGTTATATGGTGTTTTCTTGGGCGGGTAACGCGTTGATGGGGGGTATGCTGGAATTGCATGTGGGAACTTGGTTGTGGTGGTCGTAGAAGTTGTACTCGGCGATGTATAGACTACAACAGGTCTTCGGGGTGAAGGTGTGGTCACTGCCGTCGAAATTGACGACGTAGTAAATCTGGGAGCTTGTGGCAACGCTGGCGCTGCGGTAGTGCCTGCAATCACAAAATAGACATCAATCAATACAAGTTACAACAGTTATTTTCATACCCCAAAATAAATTCAATTCGATCAAACGCGGTTTAAGCATACAATTTATACTCATAATAAAAATAATTTATTCATTCAATCCTACTCAAATAAAAATACCTAGGAGTACTAACAGACTTCAGGGTGAATTCCCGTTTTCAAGAAAGTGGTGAGATCAAAAGAGCTCTTAGATATAAAAATACTTATGAAATGGACTAGGAATAAACTAACATTGCTAATATATAATAACTCTTATGAGAATGATATACATCCACTTATATCTCTCTCTCTCTTTTCGTAAGTAATCCATTAGCCAAGATCACTTGGGAATTGACCACGTCATTCTCAACTCAGAAGGTGGAAGTTTTTTTTCGTCATGCGGAGACACTGTCAATTCAAGTGACAATCCACTTGACATCTCTTCACAGCTATCTACCTTCCCATCTTCAACCAAAAACATAAATCAATATACATCTCTCGTAATAATTTATCTATCTTTTCTTCTTAGGACACGTACATCCATAGCTTTCAATTCTGTCCTTAACGGATCCTTATTTTTCTGGCCCTTAGGTTCATCACCTCTACTCTTCAATGTGTCTAGAGCTAAGCAAATATGAAATTTTAATAAGTAGGATAAAGGGTGAGAAACTTACTTCGTGCCGACGATTCTCCAGGATGACAGCACACTTTGAATACAACTTTCATGTTGTGTGAAGAGCACCGACCTCCCACACGTCGATGGAGATCATCACGGGATGATGTAGCTGTTAAGGAAATGATAACGTTAATTAGTTAATCAAAATCATTATACATGTTTAAAATAGTATGATTCACTTACATATAAAATAATAATCTTGACCAGGTCGGAATTCCAGACCGCCTGGTTGGGGAGTGAAACTTCTAAACGTTATGGTAAAGTACATCAGTTTATGAGGCTTATCACAAACGGCAATAATTCGAGGATTAGGATTTGTTATCCTGCATGTGTCGTATTCCTCCTTCGACACCTGTCAATCAACAAGAAAGAAAACAAAAATTAATAAAACTCATTAATCATCCCAAACATCACAAATGGCTTCTGTTGTCCGATCGGACTGACAGAAAGACAGGTTTTCAGAAACCTAAGCATATTTCATAAATTGGGAAAGGAAGGTTAAAAGAGGATTGGAAAAAGTGATAAAAAACCCAATATATTCCATCGTCCATAAAATCTACATTGCATATAGTTCTCAAATACATAACGATCTTACATATCTACTAACTGAATTTTTAAGGAATTCGTGATCTTTTACGCGATTTCAGGTTAAAAAAAAACATTTTTAGACAAAAAAAATCTCCTGTCTCTCTATATATTGCTGCAAAGTTATTACAGACTTGAGTTTCTTTATTGTTAAAGATGGGAAAAGAAGATGATGAAAGAATCCAGTTTTGCTGGAAGCAAAACTCAGATTGATCTTTCTCCACTCATCATTTGTCATCTCGTCTTCTTTTGACATGTCAACCAACCAACATTACTACTTTTTTTACGAACAAATAAATACAGCTTTCTGCATATACTTAGCTCATCCCGTCAAGATCAATCTTCACCCCCTAAAAAACAAACTTACAAAACCTTCTTGAAATCCTTCGCACGCAAATTCAGCAATTTCTTTGTAAGACTCACAAACAATTTGATGAACCCAGTATTCGTTTATTAGGAAATCCAATGCGTACAACCTTCAACCTTTACAACCCTATGATGATCAACAACTCTTGTAACAAACTGTCAACTTAGAAAGACATAAGACCGTTTTGTAAATTTTTACTTAACTGGAAATGGGGAAGTGAAAGTCGTAACGAAAGCAAAGAAGACAAGACGCTCATTAAAAACAAAGTTAATTTGTTCCGGTTGACTGGACTCCCTTCTTCGTCATTTCAAATAGTATTAACTATTGGGAGTACAACACGAGCATATTATTGAAAGTGAATTCCAACTTGATAACCGTTGATAAAGGGCAAAAAAAGTGCGGAGGTCGTCATTGCACATTAGACCAAAAAATAGCGAGCTTTCAGCAACAACTTGGATAAGTTTGACAGGCCTTGGCCCTTCCTCTTTAACTAATTGCTAATTACCTTTGACTTTAGACACCTTCCTACGCAGCAAAACGGAACTAAAGCACAAAGGCGACCCTGCATACTCAATCAGATCGAGCTATGGCATCCTATAGTTTTAACTTTGCTAATTTTCCTAGTTATACAAGCTTGCATGTAATACGCAATTAAGCGGAGGCTCAAACAAAGGTACAAACACTAATTAAAAGCAGCAATCTTTCCACGCAAGAGTCACAAAGGGCAATCATTTTCTCACTTTAAATGAGTTCTCTAATGAGATTTCAATCACCTCGGCATAATTATAGTAAAAAATATACTCAGAGAGCAATTCCATTCTTTCTTCCCCTTCTCAAAAATATTATTGCTCAAGGCAATTGGAGAACGTTGTGCCAATACTTATTCGAATAACTTTTGTTTTCTATTGTATAATACATATGCTCCCATTTCCGTCAGACAGTTGTAGATCTCATTGCAAAAAATGCAATATCACATTCAACACAGACACTCAAGTCTCAACTACTGCAGGAAATTTTTTGAAAGAAAAAAAAAACAATAACGGGGTCATGTCACCTCACCAAGGATGAAGTTACAATCGATATAATCCTTTCAATCTTGAATAAGGATCTCCGATTCCGTATTTTAAAAAAAAACATTTTGAGAAGTATTTTCCACCTCATTCCTAAATTGCATTTTTTGAGTCCTTCAGGGAGGCAGAAATCCAAAGAATGTTTGACAAATAAGAGTGCAATCTGAGAGGAAGATAGAATATATAGACCGAACTTTGTTAGAGGCAATCACCACTTATGGCCTTGTCGGAAGGAAAGATCAGATCCGTGTCTAATTTCAAGATTACTGCTGCACATCCATCGGGCTCTGGATTTCCAGACAAATAGAATGATGGCTTAAATACTTGAAAAGCTGGGGGACATGACATGACCTCACCATTACGACCAATCTTTTTTCCTTTTGTACTTTCTCTTGGTATTTCTACCTTTTCTGCCAAGAAATAAATGTCTCCACGACTCAAGATTTTAAGACTCTACAGATTTTGGAAAATGAACTCCTCCTAGAACTTTTAGGTGACAAAAATCCATTGAAGAAAACCCCAGAGGTCTTGGAACATAATCTAACCGTGCATTTCCATTCTGTATTATTCCTATATACATATTACTATATGGAAGTAACCATTACAAAGTCAGATAGCTTATCCAATGCCCTTCAGTCAAAAGAACCCACCAACGACCACTGCGGTGGCACACAGAAATCTTCACATTTTGGGTACATAATAATAATATTGCGTATTGTTGTTTACTTCACTAAATCCAATTGCACGGTTCATCTTCTTTGCATCATAAACTTTTACTTCCCTTGTTCATTGGATAGACCATTTCAATTTTTAAACTTTTACACCCCATCATCATTCATTTACCCAAGAGATAATATCTTTGCGGCTCTCATCATAAACTCATCATGAAGACAAAAACACTCTGTTTTCCGAACATTTATGGTCCTACATTTTCAATTGTCCAATAACAACTACTTTCAATGACCTTTTAACTGAATCAAATCTAATAAAACTTTGTTTTCATATTCGTGAACTTTTCTATCATTATACTTTATAATTAATCCAGAAAGGTTTGCATTTAAAATGTTCATAGGTGATCTAAAGGCGAAATTTGAGTCGATAGAAGTGACTAATTTGTTGGGACCCTGAGTGTATGTAATCCGACCTATATGACCGGATATGGTCGTTGATGGGCTAACATGAAATTCCTCACCCTCTTATCCTTGGTTGAAATCATTTGTGTTCCTTCACCCACTTGAGCCAAGTAGTAATTTCAACAAGGGATTCTGGACTGCATGTAATAATGATACTACATACTGTTGTTGTTGCAGATGCAGACAGTTGACCCAACCGACACAGACAGACAAGACAATAGGTCAATAAGAGGATCATGCTCTTTCTCCTCTCACATTATAAATCCTAAGTAAAAAGAATGGGACTAATAATCCTAATAATTGTAATAATAATAATGGAGAGTTAAATAATAAGTAATAGCTTGCTTTGCCTTTTGAGTACCATGGGGAATACGAAGTAGCTGATTGTTGTGTTCTGGATATAACAATAGAATTTAGAATAATAACAGACCTCAAAAGAAACTCAAACTGTCTTGATACAGAGAAGGGATTCCGCTTTCAAAATTTTAGCCCAACACACCACCGACCAAACAATCCTTTGGCATGCAATACTTCATCCTCCACCGGCTTAATCGTAGACAGTCAGCTTCGTACAGCATCCATTGAAATATACCAACTAAATTCCAGCATTCACAAAAAACAAAAATCTACCCAAACTCCGCCACTGATGGAAAATGTGTAGCCAGACGGATTGAGATGACCTAACAATCCGTAATGTAATTGTAGGAAAAAAGAGCAAGCGTTTTAATAATAATAAGGGTCACTTATGCTTAAGCTCTTTCTAGTGCCCTTGAAGGTGCAATCTTTACTTAAACCCAAATCTTATGAACTCTATATACTCTAGAAAACGAACCGTTTTCCGGACCCTTGGTGGTGAGAATTGATCCTTAAATTCGTAATAATAAATAATTTCATAAAGGATTATTAAAAGAACTATCCCTGCCTACTTCCCCTTCATCTCATTACTGTTATTAAGGACTTAAGGCATTTCATTTACAGACCCTGGCTATGGTTTCTTCAAAATGTCCTAGAATTTCGGGTAGTTTGTTAGGATGAAACCTTTGGGTAGAAATAGTTAATTTTATAAACTGTTTTCGATTTCAAAATCTTTCTTTAAATAGAAAAAGATTTCTTAAAAAGTTCCATGAAATCATGAATAAGAATTCCTAAAGTTATGAAAACACGTTTTTTAAAAGTGTTCTTTCGTAGTCTAAGCTAACAATGAATAATAGAAAACTGTGACTTGAAGTTGATCTTCTCCGTGGAATTTTGAGGCAGTCACTCCCGCAAGCAATTTTACTGTAAAGTCAATATTATTACCTTGACTCAAGTCTAGCTTTACTCGTGTTTTTCTTAAAGAATTTTTCGCATGTAGAATTTCATCATAAAACCTTTTCCCAACTATTGCTCCCATTTCCTTCCGGTAATCTCGCAAAATTACTTCAGACTTTTATCTCAAGCTATATTTCTCAAAAAACTAAAGCGGCCATATCTACACTCCCTGTTGTCTGTCTCCGTCCAATTTTCTTCCAACTTTTCATAAATAAATAAACAATATGGAAGATTTGAGGATGTATAGTTTCTATCTAGCCCTTTATAATATAAATATACTTTAAGCCACTTACTGGAAACAGAGTGAAAACATAGAGAGGGGATGAATCTAGGAGGAGCATTTAGCCACAAAATGAACAAACATGAGAGGAGGATTTAGCTTTGCATATTTCATGACTATTTAGTCGATGAGTGAGGTCCAAGCAAATAGGAAATGACAAATGACGGTTGGACGGCCAGGTTGCTAAGCAGAAGTAATTTGGCAGAAAAGGCCAGACGTCCCGGGGCAACATTATGCCATATGCGGGCAGTTGGAGGAATTGCACAGAGGACTGCTGAAGAACTGAAAACACTAACTGGACACACAGGAAGGGCGTGCCTTCTCCGGTTTCATCAAAAAACATGAAAGAGAGCAATATCGTCCAATCAACTTCAATTAATTAGTTGCTCCCCCTTTACTTACTTTCAAAACATATTTTCCTTCGTCAGTTTCACCAATGTTCTTAGTATTACACTTATCCCATCTCTACTCTTCTTCGATGCTAACATCATTTAATATCATCTCATCCTTTCTGAGTCAAGTCAGGAAATTAATTCATATAAAAAAATATAAGGCCAAGAAGAAAGAAAAGGAAGGGAGGGTGGAATTGGAGGAAATCAACTCATTCCATTCTACTAAATAATCACAAAAGATGAAAAAGCCCTTTCTCCATAGCAAATTGGAAACATGTGATTAATTAGACACACCGTTTTTTTATATCTCTAACCAGGTGAATTCAACAAGATCTGCTCAACCAAACCGATAAGCAATTTTCTATACACACAGTAAGGACTAGACAACTTTGAGACCATCTTTCAAAGAAATCTTAGATTTACAATGAACTACGAAATTCCCAAGAAAATCCTAAAATCTATTATAGATACTATTAGATTGGAGGTAAATAAATAAAAATAAAATCAAGCTCTTACAAGATCAAATACTGCTCAAGAGTGAAATCAACTGAGCAAATTCTACATTCTCAAGTGGCTCTTTCCTTCAACATTTTTAATGCGAGTACTTCACCGTCTTTACATCTTAACATTGCTGGATTCAATCGTTGAGTTCAAAATCCAAATCTGTTTGAATACACACTATAGTCCTTCTAACACTCTAAATGAAATTTCAGTAAAGCCTGGAAGGCAAAATTGATACATGGATTGGGATGGATTCAAAGGCTATGGATATAAAAAGTATAGCAGAAAGATATTATGATGCTCAAACATATCTCCAGAGATCTCATAATAATAATAAAAGCGATACCCCCTGGAAGGTGATACAGAAAGAGGTAGAGGCTAACTAAAATGAGTACCAAGTCAATCGAAGAAGAGCTCATTAGATATTCAAAATACTTAGTGACTGTGTTGAACAAGCCTCAAGTATAGTAAAAGGGGAGTAAGTTAAATGAGATTGGAATAAGTCCAAGAACATGGAGAAGAAAATGTGCTTGTTTTTGTAGCTTATGAAGAAGTGCATGCCATGGACTGGATCTTGCAAGTCTTCAAGTATAAAAGTAAAAGTCCTAAGGTTTATGGTTAAGAAGGAAGTGGCAATATTTCTGGTTTTATGATCTTGATATTCTTGCAAGAACAGGAGCAAGGAGGGACCGAGAGGATGGACATTCATCCATTTAGAAAAAATATTTTCATGACCAATGTTCAATGTCCTTCTTTTGTGTGACATGGATGGATCTCAGAGCCAGGTAGTATACACTATATAGTTTTACAGTAGTGGGAGGTATTCCACTGGACTGGATTTACTACAGGGACAATAATCATAAAATCCGGATCCATAAGGATCGTTTAACACTCCACTGCTCATCTGACTTCTTTTTTTCTATTCCCTTTCTCAATGTAGGCCTCCCACTTTCGACATATTAACAATCCTCTTTCTTAAAAGGTCAATAAAATCTGGAGGTCAATAAAACCTAGAAATGAGTACATGTCCACTTCGTCATAAACTTTTTAAAATATTTCATACTACATGACCACTAATGTTTAAAGTATTTATATTCGATAATAATTTTATTCTCGAAACTACCTTTTATATTCAAACCGCATTTCCCCCTGATATGAATATGAAGTAGTATGCATGTTGGTAAATATGATAAATGTTTAATCGACGGGGCATAACACGGGATTTATTAAGGATGAGTGGGTGGGGCAGTTCAGAAGACCGTGTCACTGATGAGCCAATTGTTCACAGGGATTAGTCACTTGTCATAAATCGTTAGTCACCCATTCTTGTTCCAATGCAATCCACTCCAGTATGTTTTCGAGAAGTTTATAAATGCATTCAAGAGAATGAGTGAGCGAATCTATAATACCTAATAATAGTTTAATAACATTAGATCCAACTAGGAAGAGGATCTGCGTCGGATATAAATTATTATTAATAATCCAAAACCATTTATCATAAAGGGATGATATGATTATGATTATTATTATGTAATAGGAAAACATGAAGAGATGGATTTTCTTTCCTGAACTCTTAACTACTTGATTTGATAATGGACTCAATCTGCTTTATAGGGACAACAAGAACCCCTCCTCCAACCAACAACAGATAGTTCATGTGTCCAATGTATACTAATATATATAAAACTCAATCCTCTGGTGGTGTAATCAGTGAGCAAATATAGTCAGTGACCACCATTTATCAGTGTCAACCTTATTGACACTCTCTCATCTCATCTGCCCTCCCATTCTTCCTGATGGATGCATCCAAGTGCCGAAGAGAAATGCATTCCATCAAAATCAGAATGTGGAAAGAAGACAGACAGAGAGAGAGAGTTACAATGTCTCACAAAGTCAGTTGCTTTCTGTAATTCCTCCTTGCTACTAGTAGGTTGGAATTCATAGGAAAAGGACTGAAGCTCAATTGACTCTCTAACACTCTCATGGCTAAACTAACCGAATTGACAATTAGTTTGTACAGTTGCCTATCTCTCTTGTGTAAGTAAGCTAATTAAAGCCGAATTGGACCAAGTCCCATTACTATTTATCTTCTGAGAGCATCTGCAAAATCCACTCTGCCTGAGCTCAGTCCTCGTCGTCGTCAGCTACCCAGTTTCCGAATTTCCAAACCAACTTACAAATCGAACTAGCAAGACCATATATAGCTTAAATACGAACTATTACTACTTGATGATAGTATGTCCAGAAGTTATTGCAATTCTCACAGTAGCCAACTTTGAAACTGGAGATTACAGCGTGAACAAATCTTCTAATTTCTCCAAAATACCATCAACTCTAGTTTCAATCCACAAATGCATAGGCAACATAACCACAAGATCTGACCAGAAACAGCTGCCGTCTCACATCAATTTCTTCCAAATGTTCTCAACGCTTGAGAGAAATCAAAATGCATAAATACACATACTTAACTCCCTATCTAAACAGTTACAGAGTTAAGTAAGTAATGTTCAATAGAAATATCCATCTTGAAATTAAATGGCTTTCCAAATGTAGATTGAAAATAAAAATCGATAATCATGTCAAACAACGAAGAGCGGATGAGATCCTAGAATACAGTAAGATGTTCGAATTGAAGATAACCGAAAATGAAATCATAGATCGAACAAAATGATTTGTATTTCATTTAATTTCACAAACTTTGACAGGCTTCTATCTCAATTTCCAATCTTCGTAAGATTTTGAAAGTGGATGAACAAATTTGATTGAAAAATCCGAAATAATATGAAGTTGTACGATCGACAGACAGAAATTGAACCTCTTTTTAAAATGAGGTCATGGAAACCATGGAAGACAGAAAATTTGACCAAAAATAAAAGTCAAATTAGATGACAGGAAATTTTGATAAACCGAGACTATAATATCTAGGAATAGGAACAAGCTATTTTCTTACAAGATGTTAAGTTTAGAACTAATTAATATCCAAGAAGATCAGAAGGAAGTCTTACTACTGCATCTCTCATCATTAATTTCTTCTGCTTATGAATTTTCCGTATTTAATATAACATTATGGGAGCAATCATAATAGCAACAAAAGAGACGGGCCAAAGTTATTTGACAAGGAAAGCCTCATTTCTCATTCAACTCGCATATTGCATTACAGAGGAATCAAAAGGGTACGCAGTGGTCCTATAGTCATTCGACGAGTCCTTTTCTATTTCCTGCTATTCATAACCTCCTATATATATATATACACACACTGTATCACTTTCATCCTCATAATCTTACAGCTTTCCACGTTTTCAATACATAAGCCCACACCGTCGCAAAATATTCATACGAATGAGGAAAGCTGCCATTCCATCCCTTGTACGGAATTATTTAGTAGTGATATAAAAGAGAGGGCTTAAAAACCCTTCTCGGTTCTTAAATCTTCTTAATCCATCCAACGAACTAATTATCAAATAAAATCAAACTGTAAATTACATTAGCATTGACATTAATTACCTTTTATACTTTTAATAACTAGCTAACCCAAGAGGGAATTAAAACCACACCCCGACCAACCTGTCTGCATCAAATTACCTACTCATATATATATAGTAAATAATCGAATTTAAATACATTGATACAATGGTGGGGAGGAGATGCAAACTTTTAAACGCGATCAAGGATCCTCTCGTTTATCCCGTTGACAATAATAATTGCTTTAATCAGAAACAAAGCGGACTCGCTTGCCTGACAGCTGACAGTTATTTTATGACATTTCTAAATTGGCAAAACTGTCAACTCACTCAGGGGAGAGAGAAAGGAGCTACTATGAATCTATGAGGCTGTATATGTAGAGATGCTCCAAGAGACAAAGTGTGGAGGATATATTTATTTATAAATTATAGTATTGTATTTATTTACAACATCTCTTTGACAATTGAAGCAGGAAAAGTGTAGAGTAACCAGTCCATAGAGAGAAAACAAACAGATTTCAAAACTCTCTCGGAAAGTTAGGGAAATATTAGATGTTGAAATGGAAACATGATCAAAAGACGAGAATAGACAAAAGACTCGAGAGAGATGAATTCATTCCACTCAAACAAATCCTTTGTTCACCAAATATTCTTTATTATTCTCTCCGATATCAACGCTAACTATTTATAAACGTCCCTCCAACACACTATTGCATATAGGCTAACAATCAGCATTCATAGAAACAGATAACTCACCTCTGTTTCAAATCTTACAAAAAAACTGAAACAAGAGAATGACCAAGCCAACAGAAGGAAGCGAAACGAAAAGCGAGATAATAAATTAGAAGGATTTGCAAATTGGACCTTTCTCCTACTGAAAATACTGAATTCGCATTTGCTTTCACTCACATGAGCTGCTGGACATCAGAGAGAAAACTCTTGCTTTGAATTAAATCCTAACAGGACAATAGCCACGGTCTCCTGTCGTTTGTCCTGTTTGAGAACATGGCCAAAGACCAACAAACAGGGGACGCAGGGGGCTAAATTACCACCATATGCTTGGAGATAACGATATTGATGCTTGATGGTGGTTTAATATTACTCTCACAAAGATAGCCATTAGGGACAATAATAATGCCCGGGTTTGCAGAATAATGGCCTCAGTCAGAGACATCCTCCAACTCCGTTTCTATTTATATGTATGTACCTCTTCCATATTTGAACCTATTGTATAAAATCGTTTCAATGCAAAACTGGACCACGAGGATTTATTTTCAATTCCAGCTCATAACTTCCTCACAATAACAATTTGTTGAAATATTTTCAAGATTGAAATATTACTTTGCTACATGTGTGGTCACTGGACACTGTCCCTATTGTTGGAAGTTTCATTACTACAAACCACAAAGAAAAATAACATGTACATATGTACCGAGTTTAAATTAAAAATCAAAGCAGTCCAACAATGATGATGGGCTTGACTGATTGGATGTGCGAATATTGATACATGAGTCAATGGAAGAGGAATGAGGGACAGAAATTCGGAAATCAGGGAGACAGGTTTTAAAAAATGAAGCTGATAAGGAAAAAGACATATTTTTCTGTGCAGACTAGTGAAGTGAGCATCAGGAGGAAGGGGGTACACATAAGGAGGAGATGAAAAATGTGATGAAAGTGAAACTTGAAGAGAAATTTTATTGAGTTGACAACAAGGATATGACACACTCATCTCGTCAACGGATCCCGTCACTCTCAAATGGATCCATTTTCCCTTTGACGACAATGACGACTAGGAAGAGAAGAAGGACGACAACAACAAAGTTTTTTTTTTCTTTGCCCGATTCCGGGTCTACCTTTAATAATGCCAACAACAAACCTTCCGAATCATGATGATCGATAATAGCAGAGGGAAGGCTCTTGTAAAAACTTGGAATGAAATGGCATGTTTTGAGTCTTTTAAAAAACCAAGACTTCTTCTTCAGAAGGAGGATAAAGAGGGGATGGCTCTGTTGTCGTCGACAATCGACATGAGATTCTAGTAGATCGACATAAGGGGTAAAGTACTCGTCGTACACGGTATTACTATTATTATTATAGAGATACCGTCAACCGTACAATTCCATAATAAAGCACTAAGCAGGGGTTGTTGATGGAAACCTTTGCCTTCTTTCTCCCGGTGCATTTCCAAGATCATTATTCGAATCGGAGGAGGGTGGCTCATGTAGATACGCACGGATTGTATAATACCCGTGTTGTACGGCCTTTAAATAGGTGGGTATTTATTCTCCAATAATGTAACCCCAAACTGGAAGAGGATTGAGTGACTGGCGAAAGTGAATAGAAGCCCTGGTGGCCAGGAGTTTTGTATATAAATGAAATTCTGCCGGATTCGGTCCCAGTCACCAGTAACCCAGGCTCTGTGCTTGTGCAATGTCATGCCAATCCATCTCCCTCTCACCCTTTTCACAATAAAGACCCATTCTGATAACTTTCTATTTTTTATGCATGGCTTTTTTTTATATGTAGATGACAAAACTTGAAGGGACTGGCTGGCCTAATGAATCAAAACTGTTTCTAGGAATAATAATAGCAAGGAAGAGATTTTATGTATATGTTGATGGCTTTATATGTGCTCTCTAAAAAAAAGACTAATGTCAACTCATTCATTCTTCTTCTCGTTAACAATCACATCGGCAGACAAAATGTTGACATTTTTATTAACAAATGTATCAATGGGCATAGGATATTTGAGGACGAGAAAAATGTCAGAGACAAGATCACCCTAACATATCCTGTGTAATCTCATTCTATCCAATTCCAATTCAATCTCCCCTACCAGTTTTCAACGAAAACGATGCAAGAGAACCAGAACGTCCACCACTTCAAAAAGTTGAAGAAAAAAAGTGATCAATAATTGCTAAAT
>JAQGBQ010001036.1:0-14019 GCA_034698485.1 Vertagopus arboreus
TTTTCTTAATCCATTCTTTTGAACCACATTACGAATACAAAAATTGAAAACATCGTGACCTTTGACCTCTAGTCGTTCTTTACGTCACAAATGGAGAAATTCTCTTCGGAAACCTTTTTTCTGGGGTCTCAAGTTCTACTGCGAGTTTCTGAGTCATTTTTGAAGGAATTTTTTCGCAATTTGGACACAATCTGCTGAAATTATTGCTTAATGTATGACTAAAATTTCAGATTTTTCAGGTCACAGAATTTTGAGTTATAGCTTATTATATATTATTTTTTAAAGTGTATACACCCTCTGTATTCAGAATTCAGAGATAGTCTGTTTATACAAGATAGAGAGTGAGATCAATAATTTTACATTGTAATCTTTTTTTCCTTATGCGATATAACTTTCCACTTGATGATTCCTACAAAAGAGAAACTCATCCGCGAAATTATTTACTTTTATGAGTACTGAGTAGGAAGCCTTATTTTTTTCTAAGAGTCCGTTGATTAGTTATCCTCTATAAAGCTACTCTAACTACTCCACAACCATCCAAAAAATACAACCACTGCATGCTACTTCTTTTTGATGAAAATCTAGAGTCTTGAGACTGTTGACTCCTACTTCAGCAAAATAACAGATACCTTCGGAAGCAGCAAACCACCTAATATGTAGTATTACTTTCTTTCTTTACATTTAGAAAGAGGTTGAGCCAAGATTTCGAGCCCCGTCGGATTACACGCACTCATGCATATCCTTATGTTCTATGTAGACGGTTTTGTGAAGTTTGTAAACCACTCTGATATTACATGGGTGATTTATATGGCTTGATATACACCTTTGTCCCTAGTAGATATTACTAAAAAAAAAATATGCATAAAATATATAAAAGTTTCTCCAGTGTTATAATTTGTTTTAAAAAATATTTTTCTTAATGAAAGGCTAATAATGCAAATGTTTGTAATGAAAGACGTTTTGAAAGTATTTTAATGCAAATAGTTCTATATTCAAAAGTGACTGTCCAGGTCAAGTTGTTGTACTTGAATTGAATGTATTGAAAGAGTAATTTGTACTTGCAACACATACTAGGAAATACTTACTGATCGACTGAGTATCAAATTGGATTAAAGAAGACTGCGCCCTAATCGACTTATTAGTCGTGATTGCTCAGTATAGTCGTTAGTAGTGTTAGATTCAGGAGCTTAGGATTACCGAACACAACCAAAAGCATATAAAAGTTTTCACCTCGCATATTACATATTTTTTGTTACGAGCTGTCTTGTTTTCATTCTGAAAAAAAATAGTTTTTATCAATATTGCTTTTAAAATTAGTTTATTAAAAAAAAATCAAATTGACTATTTGTGTATCAATTGACTAAAAAACAGCACGTAGTAAATTCCAACTTCCACTTGACTGTTGTAATAAAAGAAAGAATAGAAGGACGGAATAGAAAAACGACTGAATGCAAATGCAAAGCTCACCTTTTCTTTGTCTCTCGTCAGGGTGTACACCTACACCTGTATCAACATAACCATCGGCCCAGAAAGGATAAAAAATGTTTCAGTAGCAAGATCTAGTGAATCAGGTTTTATAAAGAAGTAACCTCAGCCTTTTCCATGCTGGCTCTAAAAACTATAGGTAAAAAGGGTGAGACCTAGGAAATGAGCTGTTCGCGTGTTTGCAAACATTCTTCATTGTGTGTATACGAGAGCTAGTCTCCCTTGAGAAATGAAAATTCATATTATTCACTTGAGTAATAATGCGAATACGACTGCTGAATGGCTGAATGTGCTGAAGAAAAGTACACCTGACTTCATGAACATCTATCTTCACAACTTTCTTCCTATAAATATACCTGGACACGTCGTGCATACTTACATTGTAGTTTGTATTTCGGAATTGGCAACATGCCGGTCTAACTTCTCGCACCACTGAGCCACTGATCCTTTGAATGTACAATGTGGAATCGTTCAATGTTCATGCACTTTCAGTTTCAATCAATGCAACCAAACATTCAAAAATTCTCCTAACCCCTGTCTTCTTCTTTCTTTCCCTATAATAATAAAGAGAAGAGAAAAGTTCAAAGAAAATGTTTATTCGTCCTTTTAGTTGTTAGCCCAAGCTCTAATGCATATTTTTTCTATGCACAAAAATTCTCCAACACGATTGTAAAATCTTTACGGTAAACAAAAGACTTTCTCCCTTATTCTGCGTTGAAAAAATCGAAATATTCTCAAAGATATATCTCACTGATAAGAGAAATTGGCATGTATTCGTATGAATTTTTATTTCTCCTCGTTATGTATGTCTAGCTTTACAAGTAGCAAAATGCCTAGGTGCAACTTTTAGCGATCACAATCAGCGAGAAATAACTACAACTTTAATATAATTAGTTGTTATTGCTTTTCCACTTGTACATACTCTGATGTGGGCGGGACTGATATATACGTAAATCAAAGAAGAGGGATATCAAACGGGTAGAAAAGTAGTAGCGGTAGTGACCGACAATTATTCCTTTTTTTTGGCTTAATTACACTCTAGCCTTGGGCTGACAAGGTGGATAAGGAAATAAGGAATCTTAGACTGAAGGGGGTGGGAGTCGATGATCATATATCATGAGGGATGTAGATGGAAATATATTATTATAGGAATTTCCTGGTCTATAATGTTCCACTCAGTTTAATTGGTTTACTTTTCTCCCTTTACCTGTCCACGTCCACTAGGAAGTGCTAATAGGTCTGAATTATTTAAAAGACTTGGGTGTACCAATATATACACAGACATAGATTAAGTATCCAGGTAAGTGAGGCATGAAAGTTTGTAACATGGAGAGTTAAGAGAATTGGAAGGAACATCTCTCCTTATTGGTTGTATATAGTTGTGCCTAGTGTTTTTTTTTATTTTTACGTGGTGAATCATTGACATTTAATGAGAAGTTTCAAGTAGGCATCGCTGTGCTTACTTTGCTCTCGTGTTTTGGCAGAGACTTTCTTATTTCTTGTTGACCAAATGCCCTTTCTCTCTAACGTCCACCAAGATAATCAATCTTGCTTTTTCTTCCTGTTATTTTTTCTCATGTCTAATCCAACTCCAGAACTGACTGGAGATCTTTATCTATTTAACTTATAGGTTCTTTCTTAGAAAGGTTTTACCCTTGTGGTGGGTGGCTTGCATAGAAATATACTAATGCACCAAGAATTTTCGATACTAATCAGTATTCAGTCTGTACATAAGATTCCCACGGGAAAGAGAGAAAATAAACCGTCATGAAATTGCTGTTTCGTATTCTTACATAAGGTACTATTGTCTTGGCTTTTGAGTGGTGAGGGTGAACCATGAGCCTAAACTGGGTTTTGAAGTTTGCATGCTAAATTTGATTACAAGATTGAGATTTACGAATGTTTTGTTCTGTTTAAAATAGCCTCAAGCTGTGCTACAAAAAGCCGAAAATACCCCAGAGTTGGAATATAATATGGACTTTCACTACCAGTTAAATTTAAAGGCTGGTTAATTTTTTGAGCGAAGGTGTTATCCGGTTCTGCACCTATACAGTTTATGTCATGAACAGAAAATAGAAAAAAAACTAAATACGAGCATAAAGCACAAGTTATTTATGGAAGGTTTCGGGTGTGAAAGCTCAAATGTGAAAATAGCTAACTGTATTTCTGACAGAGATTGGACACGCCATTACTGTTTGAAAGTGGAAGTAAAGTTGTTTTTGATTTTATTTAATTTTATAGGAGATGTCATCCTGAGAGACTGGAGCTCAAAGGTTAGCTGTGGAGATCAGTTGGTTGTCGCCGGTGGTGAGAGGAGAAGAATGGGAAGAGGTGGAAGTTCGAGATGAGTAAAAGCAGTCATAGTAGTGAAGAGAAACTAAAAGCAATTGAAGAGGCTGAAGAAAATGTGGACAAGATTGTTGTGGAAGATGAAGAAGAAGACGGGGATATTCCGAGGAGAAAAAGATTGGAAAATGTTATACGTCGCATGTCGAGTACCCAGCAGAACAATGGGACTTACCAACAGAGTCATCATGTCCGACGGGGTCGGAGAAGAGCTGTTACGACTTCCGATTTTAAGAGTTGTGCGCTTATTGAGACCAGACTCAAATTGGGTGATATCATGTAAGACTTTCTATATTTATAACTCCGTCTACTACATCTATCTATGTATGTGTGTGTATTGTCTTTCAGTAGAGTTCTGTCTTAAGTGCAGCCTTCGCTTACCTCAGATTGCTACTTTCCCATCCTTTACCACTACATAGCATTTTACCAGCAACCACTTATCTATTCTTTCATTCATCATATCTTTATCGGCTTTTAAGGAAACATCAACCTTTTAAAAAAAATATTCTCCTTCTGCTTTGGAAATACTGATTGTTCTTCTCCAACAAATATAATATACTTACTATATGTAGTATTCTTTTACAAAACCTTTCTCCTCTATCGAATCTGCTCAATACCCAAAAGAGGAAGAAAAAAATTACTAGAATTATTTATAGAACTTTTGAATTTTGCTGGAGGAATCTACTTCCTATACATACCACTAAATAAGAAGTGACTACTGCAAATTTAATAATATATTTCTGAATCTCGATAGATTGAATCATGCTCTTGTCTTTATACACAGTTTTTGAGTCAGTCAACGTGAAAATGCATATCACTATTAGACATGTAACTTGAGAACTGGGACGTCAAAATTTTATATCTTATAAATTATACACAGAAGGAAGAACTTTCTTAGAGATTTGTCAATTCAATTCCTTGTACACAATTTAATTTTCTTATGCCTATCAGCATTTTAATATAATAACTACTGACGTCGATGGAGTTGGAGGTTAAATACACAGAGTTTGGTTTTATGGTAGAAAACTAAGAAAACGCTACAACTATTTAATTAGGAAAAATATATCGAATATGGTGTTTACCGGATATTACATTACATTTCGTTTGTATTTTATTTTTAAAAATAAACGTAAAAAATTTATTAAAGTAGCATCTTATTAAATCCACTTATGGAATTAATAAGTGAGGTTGGAATGAAAATCGTTCAGAGAAAGGTTTTTTTTAATGATCATATTATGTTGAGAGATTTCTTTGCTACGGTTTACCTGAAATATTTAACAAAGGACTTTGATTGTAGAAAACAGCATATAATATAGGCAATTGGATTTCGTACACTCAAAGCAGCAATTTAATATTTTTGTCAAGATCTGAAGAGGATCTTTCGCAATATGTTTCCTCCAGTAAGTTTTGTTCAGAACGACGGAAACTGCATAATATATGAATGTAGAAGCCACTTGATTCCCCTACCCAGTCGTTAGTTGTGAATGAGTCTATTACATTAGCCGAGTGTGATGTGGAATGAATTGGACGTTTTAGTTGAAGAGAGATGTGAAAGCGAAAAAGTAAAAGCGAGAGTCAACTTCACCTAGGAGAAAGTCTGTGTATTTCTGATAAGATTCCTTTCCTTTTCTGGCAGCTAGCGCTGACGACCGAGTACTGGGGAAATTTGTAGAGATTTGTGGAGAGTGAAAGTGTGTAAGATGGTGCAAGTGGTTCATCTGGGTTGGGTTCAATGAGTTCTTGAGGACATAGGGAAAGTGGAGAAAGTCGTAGGGTATTGCTAGGCAGACTATAGTGATTGAGGCTTGGTTAGGTTTGTGATGGAAGTCTTACATATGAGGGAGAAAGTAGTAGAGGGTACACGCCTTTCTGCCGAGCTGACGGGAGCAGTGCGGAAGGACCGAGAGAGGAATCGATTTCTTTCAACATGAAGACGATATTGAGCGGCGCAAAATTGACCTAAATTTTGCGCAGACGGACTTTGTTGAGTATGCCGCATTGAGCAGCATTGAGGATTGAGTTGGATGGAGTGTGAGAGGTTGTAGTACTGGCTGTAGAGAGAGTATTGGATAGAGAACTAGGCGACATAGGAATACCTCCACTTAGAAAGTTAGAAAATTTCTTCTCCCGTACAGACTTCTGTAGTCTAGACTCGCCTCACTCCTTTCTCTCCTCTCTCTCTCACGGTCTGTGACATATTCGCGGACTACGCTAATACTTACTACTGCTACTGCTAATACTACTTCTGCTATATATTATCACTTGGGCGAAGAAGAAGGGTGTACGGCAAAAGGAGAGTGTGGTTGGTTGGTGTGTGTGAGAGAATCCATAGGAGAAAATAAGGGTGCGGAAATGATCTCTCGTGGGGGGAAGTGAACGATCTCGTCTAATCTTTTTCATTATTTTATTAACTCCTCACACCAATAAAAGTTAAAGTAATTATACACATATATACACAAGGAGAGAGAGAGAGAAATAGTAGTCCACCCTTTCCAGAGAAAGTAGAGAGAAATGACCAAGTAATAGTTCAAGGGAGGGAAGAATCAATACATAGGATTTTAAATGTTTCGAGAAAGGAATCATCATGAACGGTGCTAACTTCTCGTCAGTGGCATCCTGCTGCTCAGTCATTCTATACGGCAACCGGAGTAACATCTAAGAAACGGATAACTATAACGGTAATATCACCGCCCTAAATTTCTTCAACTATTTAACCTTACCAAATACTACGAGTCAAAAGTCAAAACTTTTGACTTTGTCGCCTTTTAAGTGGCCATTATTATTGTGTTAGTTTAGCCGATCCTCGACTTATCCAACTAATTGTTGCACCATCCAGTTTATATTCTTTTAAAATCAGATTAAGGTGACAGTGGTGATCATGTTTGTACTTTCACCACCACTTTCTTACTTTCTCCATGAGTCACCGCTGACTTATTTAGTAGTCATTGAATTTTCCATCGTGGTGTTCATTAGAAGAAAGAGGAGGAGGCTCCTTGGTAATAATTCAAATTAAATATTTATTAAGAAATCGTAAAGTGAGTTTTTTGTGATCGTTGCTGTCATCAAGGGAGAAAGCCTTGCAAATAATTTGCAGTCTTGTGGTTTTCATTCATCCTCATTTTGTATTGTTGTGTTTAGTCATGTTATGATGACGTGGGATAACAGAATTGCAATTGTAATTGTTTTTAGACACATTTTAGTCATAAAGAGTGACAACTTTCTCTGAAAGAAGTTATTGACTTTTAGAGTCGAGGTTTGCAGGAGGAGTTAGACACGCAGGGAATTTTGCAATCAGGATAAGAAAAATCCACCCTTCTGAGTAAATACGTCAGGATTACCTCATCCATCTAATATCTAGAATCTAAAATTCAGTACAATCTAGGACAAAGGCTATTCTTTAGATTTACGTGTGATTTATGTAGATGTTTAAGCAAGGGACAATTACCGTTTTGGCTCTCTTTGAATGTTCGTGCAGCAGAAAGCACTGGTGAAGGAAGCAGCATGTTGAGGTTTGAGGTTTGGTGTTGTACATATAATGTGCTAATATGCAACCACCATTGCGTAACTCTTTGATATTATATTTTATATGAACTGCCTTGAGCTTCAAATACCCGTAGAAAGTGTAAAGAGAGAGAGAGAGAGTACAAATGTGGTAACGTGTAAGGTACAGGTAGTAGTAAATATTTCCTGGTGGTTATTTATACTAGAATGTTACCATATCTTTTGTAGTTGACACGAGTCCTTATTTCTAAAACCGATGATTCGTTCAAATATAAATACATATACGCAAAAATATTTATATATGTGCAGATATACGGAAATACAACATGCTATAGGTTCCCAGAATATATCGTATATCGCAATGCAAAAACAACTTTTATTTTCCATGAAGAATTAACTTTCATTACATGCGATGGAATAGTTAGAGGGTTTGGGTGAAATCGGAGGTTTGTGTTTTGTCCTAATGTTTATATAGTGTGGAGGAGTGTATTGAACACTGCCATCGGCCAGAGTACCTGTCATGTTATGTTCCTTGAGTAAATTTCCCCCAGGGAAGTTATTGACCATTCACGTAGCCTTATAAGCCCGACAGATAGATTGTTACACATTCATGCACAGGCCGACGACGACGACGGTGGGTACCATCCATTAGTAAAGAGTTAGTGGCCAAAAAAGGCCCTTCTCTGCAGTTGTATTGATTTCATTCCCAGTTAAATATCACCCATCGGCTTAGACTTGCATTGCTACCCCTCTTCATTCTCTACTACTAGCACCAAAAAGTGAAAAGGCTTCGTATTTTGTACAGAGCATATATATATATATATATGGACTTGTATTGAGAGAGACAGTTGGGCTTCTCGTCTTCTAGTAATGATTAGTTGCTGTCATGCTGCCTTCTTCTTCTGCTACTCGTATTTACTTTGATAATGCCAACATTAAACACTACTAAATATAACTAGGGTAGAAAGGATGCTTGGGTTCTGTTTCCCCTAGTGCTAGAACTTGAGTGCATAAGAATGTAATTGAATGCAAAGGATGGTTTTCACAAGTCAGAATAATTGAATTATTTCTATTACACAATTTACCCACACTGATCCACCTACCTAACAAACTGCATATATAATAAAACTCATGACCGAATTACACAAGTTGCATGGACCGGTAGGATAATTACTTTTAATAATGTGAGACCACTTTACTTTCCCTTCGAATTGGACCACCTATCCCCAATCCTGACTCTTTAGCCTAGACTCTGCGTAAGTAAGTATTTGTCGTGTCACTAATAAATTCCCGTAAATAAGGGCTTAACAAAACAAATACTTTGCTAACTTTGAAATATAAAGCCACTAACTGGATCTGGAAATGATTATAAGGGCAATTACAACTTAGGCAAAAGCCAAAGGATGTTTTTGATTATGTAGTACTAGTGGTGGTGGTTGTGATGGTGGTAGGTATAATACACAATAAATTATTTTTCGTGTCAGAAGCATTGCAGTAGTTATTCTGCCAAGAGGGAAAGCAAGACTATTATAAGAAAAAGTTATTGGATGAACGAAGAAGGCATTGATTTCTCACCTTGTCTGTGGTTCGATTTCCCGATTTATGTTCCTAAAAGTCGTCTCCTTTCACGCACTCGATCAATTCCTCTCCTTTTTTTCAAAGGGAGCGAGAAACCAAAAGGGAAAAATAAACTTTATGGAACTGATGTATAAGGGAATTGAGTTTTTTTCTTCTCTCTTCTGTGTACAAGATAGTAAAGTCCGACCGATGGATCGCAGGTCGTAATTGTAGATGTAAACGGTCATGAAATATTCATGACTACTTCTGCATCATCCCTATCCATCCTTGGGATAGTAGTGAAAAAGTATATTATGCATACGACCCTACCCGACCACACCAAACCAAGTACCAATACTATAAGACACACACACACAAGAACAACCGCAATATTAAATGTAAAATGTAATGCAATACCAAATACCCGATACTACCAATATAACCTCCTTGGAGTTACCTGACTTAATATTTTAACATCCACAAAAGAACAAAATAAACGTGGTAGTAAATATATAGTCTGGATGCCCACCTATAAAACATTTCACCCATAAGACTTAAGTACAGAACAAATGGTTGGAGAGAATCGAATGTTACGAGAACAAATGTGAGCTTCAATTTCCACAGCTCCAGAATAGGTATTTTCCTCTTGTAGTTCAATCTGTTTAAACTAGCACATGCATTTGTTATTATATTTGTTGTGTATACTCTTTTCATCCGAGGTTTATACATTTATAGCTGATTATACTCGGTGAAAGCAGAGAGACGAGAGATAAGGCTGAATAGGAGGATGATGTACAAAGAGGGAAAGTATAATATATTAGAGTTGGGTTAAATCAGTTTCAGAGAGAAAGAGAGAGAAACTAACCTGCCATCCAATTTTCATGAGTTCACTTCCTTTCTTGCATAAACTTATTCTGATTATTTTCTGAGCCTATATGGTTGGTTTTGATTTCATATCCCATTCGACAGCACTGCCTATCATCCTTCAATTGCTATTGTAGTCTTGTGTAGTAGTCAGAAAATACATTTTCCAATAATTGCAACTGACTACTACTAAAAGCAATTCCAAACGAGTCTATGGAATGGTCTAGAGTTCTGCTGGCCGTTGTGTTTAGGGATGATGACAATTAACCAGGAGTTTAATAAATTTATACAGAATGAAAGAAGAGGAGAAGTATTATACTAAATAGTATATAAATGGTGCCTGGTTGGTAGATCGTCATTGTCATATGCTTAATAGCATTAATGCACGCTTTTAGGTCGTCTGTCATTTCCATTATCTTCAACTGGTGAAAGGAAGAAGGGAAAGTGAGATATTATTATTGTGTATGTACGTACATATGTAGGAGTAAATAAGAGTGGTATGTATGGCAAACCTGTTGGTAGTTTTGGAGTTTGTCGGGGAAGAGTTTTTTAGGGAAATATGAGCTACTTAAATTGACCTTTGACATTTTATTTGGTTTTAGGTTGGCAGCTGCAGAGGCAGCAGCAGCAGAGAACCGTTCTGCATCGAAAAGTGGTCGCTTCGGAGGAAGCGCAGAGTGGAGCAGCGTACGACCCTTTGGACTCATGGGGTCGTCAAAGAGAGGGGCGCATGGGGCGCACGGGGCCAACTCTGGGGGCGACAAGCCCTCGGGACCTTCCTCACTTTTCTTTTTTACAGACGATACGAAAGTTCGTCGATGTACACGGTTCATAATTGAGTGGCCTCCTTTTGAGTATGCAGTTCTTTTAACTATTATTGCCAACTGTATCGTCCTGGCGTTAGAAGAACATTTACCCGATGGGGACAAGACTATATTAGCACAAAAATTGGTAAGCCCTTTCCATTGCATTTATGTCCTTTTTCTTATCTCTAATAAATACAAGACATTAATGTGCACAACAAAAATATACTGTTCAAGAGTCTACACTGCACTTTCACCACATATGTATGTATATGCACCGTCTTGATACTCTTCTTTAGAATGGAGACATTTTATTCTCCTTTTGACAAAAAAAATTGTCTCCATTTTTTGTACTGCACTCCAACACATATACAACATAGCAATTGTTAGATGAAATTGGGTCAGATTCTTGTTGTCGGTCGTATCAAGTAGAATAAAGTCTGGTTTATAATATGACATTGAGGTATTTGTATGGCTATTTGTTTGAATGCTTTTAGGAACTAACGGAGCCTTATTTCTTGGCGATTTTTTGCGTGGAAGGTAGGTACTCTAGCTGATTTTAAGATCATGAAAGTTTTTTCCCCTTTATCAACGACACTACATTGTACATTGTATATAACACTATTTAATTATTTGTTTCTAGCGTCCCTCAAGATACTCGCATTGGGCTTTGCTCTACATCGTGGTTCATACCTTAGGAATATATGGAACCTAATGGATTTTATCGTCGTTGTCACCGGGTAATTAACCAATCATGCATTTCTATAGTTTTAGTACTCAACAAAACTTGCTTCACTATTAGTTTATTGGTTTTGTAATCTACTAGTCGAAAAGATCTGGAGTTCTAAACTTTAGACTCTTGATAAAGTAGACAAAGTAATTACTCATAGATGTTATTAACTACGTGGTAATCTTATGACGAGTTGTTTGATTTTAGTTGGATAGTTTTAGTGCATACTTATTAGATTTAAAAGTATTCTAGTCACAGTGTATGACAGTAGAAAGTAGTTTCATATATATATGTAGTATGGAGAAAGTCCTCCAGGACAGTAGTGACCTACGGCACCGTAGTTCCTGCCCATTCAAAAGCAGAAGGGCAATGATGACTTCCACTGTAGTTTTTTTGCAAGTGGAACATAATAGTCATTGTCATATTTGCAGTTTTATAGCTATAGATTTTAGTGATCTATATAATAAATATAGCACATAGAAAGTTGTTCTCCTATCATCGCTTTAGAGAGATAAATAGAGTAGAGAGAGAAAAAATGCTTTGTCATGCGATGAATAATTTTTACGGATGATTTTTGTCACAAAATGGAAAGCTAGGTCCATGACGCTTTTATTCGAAGGGACCGTGGAAATGTTTGATTTGAGGATGTTACGCTCGTTCCGAGTTCTCAGACCACTAAAAGTCATCTCCAAAGTGCCCAGTGAGTTCATACGATACAATCCACGATTTTTTTGTATCATCTCATCCTGGAATGCAAAGAAACTTAATATATTTATGTACAGAAAAATACTGTATATATATATATGTGTACGATGATGATGATAAGCAACTAAAGCAGTTTGATCTAAAGTCCAAAAATATCCAAACTCGATCCAAGATTAGTCACGTTGATGATGCATAATCTATTCAATTTTGTCCTGAAGCCATCCCTTTATCTTTTCTTGTACCATACAACCAAGGGAATAGACGAATATAGACATAGTAGATACCTTATCTTTATCTGTAGCAACATTTTATACTGCTTTATCATTATAAAACATGCTAGCTGGATATTTCACTGAGTAGTTTTAGACTAGAAGGGTATATTGTACTATACGAGAGAGATATAGTTAGTAGTTTCTTGGTGAATAGTGTGTGCTTGAATCATTAACCTTCTGAAAAGTATTAGGTCACTCTTGATGGTGAGCAGTTGGGAATCTCCAGGGAGTCCCTATGTATAGGGAGTCTTCTTGAGTCTTCTTGCCAAGACATCTTTCAACTCAACACAAAATGTTCTGTCTTGGGAAATGGCACTCCGTCGTTCGTGCATACGATTACTTACAGGCCATGTAAAGTCTACGAGAGACTAGTAGAATACGTAATGAACCAAGTCGATACAATATTTGCAAGATAGACGGAAGATATAAACATAATGCATTGTGAATGCATCATGTTTTATATCTCTTTCAGTTTATGCTTGGACAATTCTATGGTCGTCGTGACATATCGTTCTTTCTTCTTCTTCTTTTTCTTGCCAAGAAGAGGAAGAAGAAGACTTAACTTTTAGACGATTATTATTCGTAGTAATATGTTTAGTAGTTGATGTAGTTGTATTTTTAATTGGTGCTAGATGAGTAGTTTATTAGATGTATTTTCCTTTTTCCTACCTTCAGGTTCATCACGCAGTTTGCTCAAGGAGAAGTTGGGGTAGATCTACGTACCTTACGAGCCATCCGAGTTCTCCGACCGCTTAAACTCGTTTCTGGAATACCGAGTATAAGCCATTTTCATAGTCTCAAAATACTTGTAGCTAAATAGCTTTAGTTGTTAACACTATTATAGTCACACTTAATTTGTAGACTTTCCCCAAAGTAAAAGAAAGTAAAGTAAATTTAGCATGTAGTGTGTAGTGTTGATGGATACACTTTCCCTTATATATATATATTCCTCCCTTTGTTTTCTATGCAATCCTTTTCAAATTAAATATCTTCATTCCATTTTAACAGGACTTGAATATGGATCTCTTATAATATTTGAGTATTTTACACAAAATCTCACACACTTTTGTGAAAAGATGAATGCATGCTGCGATTACTGCTGCCGCAAAAAGCATGTTTTGCATTGCCATAGGTTAATTTATGATGAATAATTTCTAATGTGGGTTATTCTATGAAATAGGTTTACAGGTCGTTTTGAAGTCCATAATCAAAGCGATGGCACCACTTCTTCAGATTGGTTTATTGGTTCTCTTCGCAATTGTTATATTCGCTATTATCGGTTTAGAGTTCTATTGTGGAGTATTACACCGTACTTGTTATAGCCTTGAAGATTTAGGTATGCTCAGTCTTCATGAATACAAAAACATTTGCACTAGGAGCCCTTCAGTTCAATAAATTTTTCTTGGCTCTTGACAGATGAAATAGTTAAAGAGGGTGAATACCCAACACCTTGCCACTCCGACGACCCCAAAGAAGACGCTCCGCCAGGATCCTATACGTGTGATGGCAACATCTCAATGTGTCAGGACAAATGGATAGGTCCAAATTTCGGCATCACATCTTTTGACAACATTGGATTTGCTATGCTCACTGTTTTTCAGTGTATAACTATGGAAGGTTCGTTTCATGCAACCTTATTAAAAATCATTACTTTTACATTTTTATATATTATTGTCTAGTCCCCTAGAACCTTGTGCAGTGGAGTAGAGCGTCGTCGAGTTTTTGAGTTTCTACTTCTTTGTATATCAAAATTTAT
>JAQGBQ010001037.1:0-14008 GCA_034698485.1 Vertagopus arboreus
AATTAATTGTCACGTTTCTAAAACTAAACCTAAAAATCTGTACTGTTTTAACATTTATTATTGGGCTTACTGAGATTCAATTTTTTTTTATTCGACAGGTTTATTTTAAGCCGTTGATTTAATTAGTTGTCTACAACAACTAAATTTCTGTGGTAATTAAATCCTAAATTGCACTATTCCTACAAACTCATTTAAAAATCCATATTGCCATACTAGATCATCTTTTACTCAGCTATTTATGAACCGATCTTGCCCATGTTGGTCTTAAACGACGCATATTGACCTGTAGAAGAATTTTGCCCGGATCGGGGGAGTTGTAGAATTTTATTCCTATGGAATAACCATGCCCATTCCAAAATTTCAGCATTCTAGCTTCTAAACTTGCTGAGAAAACCCGTGGCATAGGTTAAGGCATAGTGAATGCATACTTAGGTAATTTTTTTTGGACGCGTTGCTATAGGCTTTTATGCATCACCTAAGAAAAACTGTAATCTTTAATTCAATAAACTAATTAAAATAGGATTTTAAATTAAATTCAGGATAGAATTATGTCGTGAGAATTGTCATCTGCTTTATCTGATTAACTTCTAACTTGATAAATACATATATTAAGAATATATTACTTGATAATTATAATTTTGATTTCAATTTGGCAAGAAAGTAAAAGAAAAATCTTTTTTTTTCAAATTATCAATGATCATTATATGTTTTGCTAAGAACTATGGCCAATAAATATATAAATAAAGCAAGATTTTTTGGTCAATAATGAATAAGGTTTTGCTAAGCAAAATTTATAAAAATAATTCCATGATAGGAATAATATTGACAAATATTTGCTGTTGGACTTGTTATTTTTACATTTTGATTAAAAAGTCAGCTTTTTTTATACCTTTTGTACCTTTTTGACATTCGAGTGGAGGGAGTTATTTCAGGGAGAGTTATTTTGCATAACATAGATATACATATTGCTACAATTGTAATTTCATATGCATAATGTATACATAAAAAAAATTCTAGTTGGATGTACCAAAGGATACTACATATATTCAATTAAAAACAATCAGACCGTCTGTCCTTTTTACTTCTATTACAATTAAGTTCGAAGAAATAGAAAATCTTAATCAATTCTTATAATTTAATTAGCTAAAAATACACTATGAAAAAAGGTAATTAAATTCTACATAGGTAATTAGACAAATTGAAACATTTTGTCAAAACTTCCTTCACAAATAATTAAGTATAAATATACAAACAAATATTCACAAGTGAACGAAAACCATGTAATAAATATATTAGTATCCCCGTTTGATTTCTGTGCTCCGATATTTAGCATTTACTTCAGAAGATGATTTCCAAATCCAGATGATTTAAATCCGTTTTTGGGCCCAATATTATTTTATTACTTCCAAATCTCGTCTTCTTTATAGTTTATCTGTAAAAATACGAGCAAATAAATCTTCTATATTTTAATTTGTGGATCATACAATAAAATGTACTTACTTCTTACTTGATTTCAAATGTAGTTGATTTAAATCCGATTTCGGTCTAGACTTGTATTTTTATCCTTAAGTCCTCTTTAGTTTTTTTTATAAATAACAACACGGGGAATGACCAAACAATCTATATTCTTCTATAAATTCTCTCTTGCAAATTAAACACTTAAATGCTTTTTCCAGAGTATGATTAACCAAATGTCTGTCAAGTCCACGTTTCCTAGAAAATCCTTTATTACAGAAATAGCAACTAAACGGTCTTTCTTTTGTGTGAACCATCATATGTTCTTCTAAACGCTGCTTTGTTATAAATCGTGAATCACAGACTTTACATTCAAATGCTTTTATTCCACTGTGTCCTAATTTATGGACTCTTAAGCCTGTCAAATGACTTAATACTTTGTGGCAAATATTACAAGTGAGATTGTCCCTTTGTTTTTTAGTTTGTTTCAAATGATTCTTTTTCATGTGGTAGATTAAACCAGAGCTGGAGATCATTTCTTTAGGGCACAATTTGCACTTGAAACGTTTTTTCTCGTGGGTTAAAATATGTTGCCTTAGTGTGTGTGTCGATCCAAAAAGTTTTTTGCAATATTTGCAATCAAATGGCTTTTCACGGAGGTGGGTTCTAATGTGATTAAAAAGAGTTTCTTCTTTGGTGAAATTATTTTTAGAACAAAATGTGCACTTGAATTCTTGATTCATTTCTCTCTTTTATGTGTGGCAAGAGTTTAGAGTTTTATTGTTTTGTAAAATGTCAGATAATGCTTGAAAAATTGAGTTATTGTACAGATACATAGAATTAATGTGCCTTTTTTTATTTTGTTTCATTAACGGTCTTTATGGAATATTTAAAAAATGATTAAAAATCAGCTGTATTCTCAACCCTTGAGTTTCCCACACTTGAACTTCTTGTCATGATATTTGGATTTAGGGTTTCACTAGGGATTTTATAGTGTAATTTAATGGGAAATAGCAGGATTGAAAAAATGATTGTTATGTGGGATTTTGGTGATTTATTGACCTGCAATGGGTTCTATGTTAAACCCTAAGATTAATCATGATAAATAAAAAAATTTAATTATAAATAAATATTTATGATTAAAAAAATTACAAAACTTTCAAGAACTTTAAAGGAAAAAAAAATACCAGCAGAACAAACAAAATTTAATTAATTTAAGACAACCAGAATTATTATAACTGACTTCATATTTCAAAACAGAAGTCTGTAAAAATTAACTAGAGTGATGAATTTCACAACCCAAGCTGAAGGAAAACTGATGACTGATATTTATTATTTGTAATACAGAGGGTCATGCGGCCTATAAAGGACAGTAACAAATTGGCATAACGCGTGCATTTTTACCTTTAGACCGCCGAATTTTTTATTGTGTGTTCTCCAGACGTTCATTATCACATCTTATTTTATTTTTTTTAAATTGGTCAAAAAATATCTAACAAAAAAATTCCAATTGGAATGAAACTTAATCATCACAATGAACTTGTCAAAATTCCAGTTTTTTTATTACATATTTTTTAGACGAAAACATACAATGCCGTAAACAACCTTCGAAATTATTTCACAATGTTTGGTTCAAATACAATATTGATAGATCATACATAACCTGTTTATTTTTAATTTTTTTAATTTAATTTAATTATTTTTATTGTTACAAATCAGGTTTTTAAAGTAAATATATCACTTCTTCTTTCACTTAACTAATTAAATTAGATCCACTTAACAGAGTAATTACTTCAATGGGACAGGCTTAAGAAAGAAATGAGCTAAGAGATATAATAAATAGGCTTAAAACAGAAATACATAGATTAATGCATATTTTCTCAAAACCAATTATATTCAGTAGTTAAGGTACGTATCTCCCTTAAACGATTTTTAGCCTAATGCATATCTCAACGTAAGCCCAAATTAATGCTTGTTGACTTTTTCCAATTAACCCATTAAGTTAATTTAGGAAAATCCATTAAATTCCACTAAGTCATTTCTCAAACTCGATAAAATCCAATATAAAATTAACAGCCAAACTGTGGAAGAAAAAAATAGTACGTATTACGAATTTAATTTTTGTTAAATTAATTTACGTATGTACTAGAAGTTACAACTAAAACAGAAAAAAATTTATATAGCACGATAAGTAAAGTAGCTGCTATTTTGCAAGTATTAAATAGCAAAGCGATTAACTTATTTTGTCTATGATTAACAAAAAAATTAATTCACATTTTAATTTATCATTGTCCCCATTTGAAACATTTTTTTTTCTTTTTAAACTGATAAGAATGAATAATCGGCTTCATTCATAAAACATTTCGGAATGTGAGATTTATTTTTCAATGAAGTTGTTAAAGTTATTTTATGAATCAAATACACTTTTCTTTTAGTAGAAATTTATGAATAACAACGGCGGATATTCACAATCGACTATTAACTTTTCAAGGAAAGACATTGAGAATTCGCTTAAAATATCTTGTACATTTCGTTAAAATATTTCGTTATATAAAAAAAAAATAAATCAGCTGCCTTTCAAACAAAATCGTGTTTAAGTTGAGACGAATCTTTGAGTCAAAATGAGACAGTTCTATAAATCTGCATTTTTTCTACTGGTTTGTAGTTTTTTTAAAAAAACAACTAATTATTATTTGCAGGAATTTATTTTTGATATATTATATTCAGGTCTGTGTGATTTATGAAGTTGCAGCAGGGGATTTTTATGCCCCGGTTAAGGTTTTTGATAAGTGCCAAGGAAAAAATACCGGATTAATGGACGCAGCTTCAAGGTATGCAACTCAATTTGTTGAGTGTATCCTTAATAACAAGAATGTTTACGTAAGTTTTAAATTAAAAAAAACGAAAGTACTTATTAGTAAAATATTATTATACATATATTAAAACATGTTTTAAAATTAATTTCATCAGTGTCAGTACAGATGTGTTATTCAGAAAATGGGATGTCTAGACAGTTATTTCAAGCCTGATAAGCCAGTAATACAAAAATTTCTTGACGAACTTAATTTCTTCCCTGCTAAACAAAATGTCACAGACGCTGTATATGCATGTGGTGAAGGCCGTAAGTAGTGTTCAAAATCATTTTAACTTTTTTACTGCACTTATCATCCCAAAAGAAGGATTAATTCACAATAATCGTGTTTTTTAAATTTAGACACATACACGGAAAAGAAGACTTGCAAGACGAGCCGTGAATACTACTACTGCTTATACAACAAATATATCAAAGTAAGCTTTTCCTTATTACTAATACAATGTTAAATCTGTTCATTATTGACTATATACATACATAATATACTTTTTAATTAAATTAATTTCTTTATAGCTCTGCGGAATTAGGGAAGATGAGAAAAATGTGGATGTAGCTTCTGACGAGGAGCAGGTTCTGGACGACGTACCAGTCAGTGCAGTCAGTGGGGCTGTGGGTGGCCTTTTAAAATGAATGAAACAAATTCACTTAACAAGGTTTTTAGTCGACAGAGTTATTTGTTCTTACACTAAATACAGAGAAAAATATTGCAAATAAAAATGCATTCATCACTGTTTAGAGAGACTTAAAATAATATAGAATAATTAGTTAACTTAAATTTAAGAGAGTTGCTTTTAAACAAATAGTTCTAGTCAATTGTCTTAACAATTGAATTGAACTTAAATGCTTCTTTAAGATAATGAATTGTGAATAACTAGAAACAACTATGATAATTTATAATTATTGGATAATAAAACATTGAAACTAGATTCAGAGAGACCGACGTATTTATCGTCACACTGGGATTTTATATGTAGATCATAGTAAGTGTATGAAATAAAAACAGCAAAGCTAAAATTCATTTTAGATGTGACATTTATAAATTTGAAACCTAATTTAAGTAAAATAACCATTTTTATAATTATTAAATGGCGCAACATTAAAACTTTGTTCAAATTAAATCCTACCAAATCTCAAAATCTCACCTGCAATTCATTTTTGAAACTCGATAATTCCCATTAAATCCCACTATAAAACCATAAATGTATTACAAAAATAAGTATGCAGTACATACAAATAAGATTTTAATTCTATTCGAGAAAATCATTTTATTTGTTAAAAAGATTTAACATTCAATAAATATTAATTTCTTCTATCAATCCAAAAACAAACATATGCATAAATAAAACTTTGAACTTTGAAAGCTTTAGATATTTTTTAATACAAAGGTAGCATTTAAAACATTTACTGGTCCAAAAAATCTAGTATTTTAAATATTTAATGCAATTTAATTTTAATAAGTTTAATAATAAAAAGCAACGTCACACCAGGCGAGAATTCTATAGCTATTATTAACTAAATTTGCATATTTCATACCTCATGACTTCACTGAAATGAAACATTGTGTCTGTTTTCAGTGTTTGTTTTAAAATGTATTTTTGAGCACAACATGTTATGGGTTAAACTGAAAATTGAGAGTGGTACGATTAAGCCATTATATTTTTTATGAAGCTCATCAAAACCTAAACATCTATTATTATTATTTCATCTACATGTATTTTAATCAAGATTTCGTTTTCTATTAAAGCAATTTTGTTCTAAATTGCTGTTTTGACACTTTAATAAAAATAAAAAGAAGAGCAACCCAAATTGCTCAATTTAAAAAAATACACTAATCCTAACCTATCTCACTTTTTTCTCTAAAACTAACTCCTCAGTTGCTTTCAAATTGTCACCACTATTGTTTATAAAAATCTTTAGCTCAATTTTTTTTAAATATTTTTTTAAAAAATAAAATGTTTGAAAATTTTAATTTCCACGATTTTTTTGTAACATTTTTATTCCTTCTAAATATCTTCACAAAAACTACCGAAGGACTTCCACTCTCCATAAATGGAAATCCATATCCATTCGATTTTAATAGTAATTATCACAACAATATTAATCTTGAAAACGGAGGAACTTTAAACGACATTTTATCATCTATACCATCCCAAGGAATCTTTGATAACAAACACGTCTCAGTTCCATTCCATTTAAATCAATTAAGTTTATCTAAAAAACCACATTTTCCTGATGAATACAGTGACTTACAATCCTTACTTAATCAAGTGACTGGTTTTTCTAGTAAAACACACCAAAAACCAAGATTCTGTCGACCAAAAAGAAGAAGATTTAAGAAGAAAAGTTATGTCGATTTATTAAGAAAAGTTTGGGGATTTCTACTCGGTTGGAAGAAGAGACCTGTGCCTTTTTGTGTTGAAGATATTCTCGGGGCTATTGCAAGGGCTCAAGGGGGTGTGGCTAAATCGGAGAGTAGAGCGTTGGATAATATTAATATAAATATTAATAATATTCCACAGACTTTTAGTGGAAGTACCACCACAGAAAAACCGAGTGAGACTTATGAAGTTATCAAGGATATGTATAAGAAACAGGAGAAAATTATTGATATTTTGAGTCATATGGGATTACCTAAGGAAATATTGGATTCTGAGAAGATTAATCACGAGATTTCACATTTGGAAAATAGTCCGAATAACTTTTATAATAATTTGAGTGAAATTCATCAACAATTTCCGAAATTTCAACCTTTTGGTGAAAAGCCCCTGAATTTTGATTCAAATTTCCAAAAATATCCAGGAAACTTACCAATTGGACCAAATTTTGACCAGAATTTCCAAAACTATCCTCAAAATATAAATCCAGGACATGCTTTTAACACGAATTTCCAAAGACATCCCCAAAATTCACCCCTTGGACCAAATTTTAACCAAAATCACCCTCCAAATATAAACCCAGAACCGAATTATGAAACAAGTTTCCCCAGATTTCCACAAATACCAATTTTGGGATCACTTTTGGAAAAAATGTTTCCAAAGTCGCCAGAAAATACAGAGAATTTCCATCCAAATTTTCAAAATTATCCACAGAATGGACCATTACAACCCCCACCATTAGGAGGAATAAATTATAATTCAAATCATCATCAACAAGAACCGGCTCCATATTTTAGTACAATTCCAAAACATTTACAATTACAACAACAAACTCAACCAGTTCATAACAATCAAGTTTCAAATCCGAATATTTTGAACCCCAATATGCCCCCAATGACATCAATTGATATAATTGGACCTCAAGGACTTGAAAATGATATGAATATGAATAATAACAATTTAAATAACGAAGAAGACGACGCGATTTTTAATCTCAGAGATAATCTAAAAGAAGCCAACAAAACTATGGAATCTATTATGCAAGGAATGGAGATGGAAGATGGGACAAGTAGCTCGGAAAAAATCAATTCGTTAGTATTACCTTTGGTGAAATTAATTAAATCTTCAAATGAAACTCTGCATTCTGAAATTAAATTGAATGACACCGTTGCTTCAACAAATGTATTCTAATCTTTTTCTGTAAACATTTTGCTAAAATTTGTTCATTTACTAAACGATATTATTGAGAAAAAAGGTAACTCACACTGAACACTTATGAGATTATTTAGATTACATTAATTTTTACAAAGCAAACAGTGCAAAATATCGGATTTCGATGACACTGTTTCGTCTACAAGTTTATTATAATTTTTTTTGTTATTAGTTTACTAAAATATATTCATTTACTAAAAGATATTATTATGAAAAGATAACACAAACTGAAGACTTACTTGGATAAGTTATTACTTTTTATTTTTCAAAGTTAACAGTACAATTTTTTTTTCAATAGTTATTTATTTAAAGTTCAATAAAGTGTATTTATGTTTCAAATGATTTGTTCTTCTATTTTGTATTTGATACGATGAATAGTTTTAAGTAAGTGCAAACATAATTATGTGAAGCTGAGCTATTCAATCAACAGATTTAAATTTAAAGATATAATAATATTTCTAAGTTGAGGAAGTAAAAAAACTGGGATTTTAGTTAAAATAATAAATACAGTTTCAAAATAAACATATTACTGACATGTATGTCTTCTAAGATATTTATTAAGAATTTAAAATTTATTTAATTAAGTGTATTTGAATTAGCTGGAAAATAATAAATAATAAAACAAACTCATCGTGTTTTACGTCAATAGTATCAAGTATCACAATGACAACCTGAATAAAAAATGAAATTCATATTTAACCCTTTAGAATGGGATGGGATGGTTTCATCCCAGAAAAATAAAAGCGTTACCATGGGCTGGGAGGTTTTCCTCCCAGCAAATTCAAAAACGTTGTCATGGGGTGGGAAGTTTTTCTCCCAGTAAAATCAAAAGGCTTCTCATGGTCTGGGGAAGTTTTCATCCCATCAGAAAATTTTCATTAATTTTAATTGCATGATATAGGATAAAATTTAACCAGTAATAACCATAATTTGACGAGTTAAGAAATTTCGGCCTTGATTTTTAGACGGAAAACACTCTACTGCGAGTAGGGTTTTGTTTCTATTTCATTTAACTTGAAATTGGCTGAGTAAAAAATAAAACACCGCAAATATATAAAATTTTCAGGATAACATTTCAAAAATTTTACCTTCTGACTAAAAACAATTTAAATTTTTTCGAAATGATATTCGAAGACTGTTGACGCATTAGAAACTAAAAATTCCGAACATGTTTCAAAATTTTGAATTTTTCCAAAGAAGTAGCAAAAGGCTTAAAATATTGGTTTAAAGTTTAAACTGTCTAAATATTCAGAAGAGAATACTAAAAAAATTAAGCATTATTCTCACTTCTGCATAAAAATTGTTTGTAGAATTTTTATAGCGTTTTCAAATTTGAATGTAAATTGCTTTTCATGGAATATACAAGTGATATTATAAATTTTGCGGAAAATGTCATTATTTTAATGTTTTTTTTTTAAAAAGAATTTATATTTTTTTTTGAAAATATTCAAAAGTGTTCCTGAGGAACTTATTATAGGCTCTTCATTGAATGAGCGAATTTTCAAACTAATACTAAAAATATCCATTGCTATTGCGATTTTTAATTAATTTTTTGAGACTTTCCTAAGTGATAATTGTAATACTTCGCTAATGTTAAAATTTTGATAATTCCAATGCCTGGCTAATGTTAAATTTCTGAAGTGACAAATTCAACCAATAATTGGGCAAGGTTGCTAGGGTAATATTCGAAAAATTATTTTCCAAAAAATGATCCCATGAGAAAGGTTTTTCATGATTTATTCTGGACCTTGGCGACCGCTTTGTCAAAAACAATTGTATCCATGAGAAGTGTAATTTTAAAAATCGCTAACTCCCATGGCTACGGACAACTACTATCCCATTCCAAAGGGTTAACATGTACAGTAAGTGAATATTGTGGCAATCTCGGTTCAAAGGCTCGGTAAAAGTTCAAATTATAAGAGCTGAAAATAGAATATTATGAAAACCAAAAGGTCTAAAATATTTGCTGTTAAGTAGTACATTAGAACTAGCAAACTTAACAAGCAAATTCATTTTCGAAAAGTTATTCTTCTCTGTCCGTACGCAAAATGGAATTTTAAAAACAATAGGAACAACAACGGTTTTAATATTCTATTTGAACTGTTATTGAGCTTTTGAGCCGAGGTACAATTACCGTGCATCTTAAATATTTTTTAGGTTGCCCTTTGCTAAGAAAACATGGTTAAATTTGTTTATTCATTTTATATGCAAACCCAATATTTATTTCTTCAGTTTTTAATTAAATTCTAAATCTTGAAAACCGATCGAGGTGAGAATATCATCGGAAGTGTTATTACTCTATACATTTTTGTATAGACGTTGTACTCAAACTTCAATTTAATACAACTATGCATATATCTATAACACATGTGAATCCTTGAATGGAAAATAACTAATTAAATTAAGTATATCAGCCCAATACGTTTCTTGCCATTGTTTATTTCTATAAATGTCAAAGTTTACACTTCATGCTGTGTAACCGTAAGGTAAATCAGCAAACAACAAAAGCCAACAGACTGTATAACATGAATCATTTCAAAAGTCTATAGAACATTTACATTTTTATTGCATAGGTACAATACAAACGTAACGAGTTTAAAGAAGTGCTTAGTTCATTGTTAAAATAGTCTGGCCAATTTTTAATTTTATCATAAATAACATCAATACATTCGCATTTGACACGATCGGAAAACATGTTGTTGTTATTTTTAATAGAGTAAAGACACTAGGAAGTGGAGTGGTTATTTTCCCCCATAACAATCAAAAATAAGTCTACAAATCTGCGTTTTTAAAGCTAAACTGTAAATTCATTTTTGATGACAGTTTAAAATTTCTGAAAACCTTGTTCAAGAAAGATTAAAAAAGCGTGGCTTCAAAAAGAGAAATGCACATATAAAGACATTAGCGGGTGAATACATAGCCAAATTGGAATCAGAAAATTAAATCCTTAAAATTCTTTTGTATTTTATTAAAAACAGCAATTTTCCCGCTGTTTTTCTGACTATTTTTAGGGGAAAAAACAACCATTACCACGTCCTAGTGTCTTTATTTTTGTGAAGTTTCTATTTCACTGAACAATATTTGACCTATCCAATTAGTTTAAAACCACACAGTTTAATCTTTAGAAATACCAGCAGGTCCATCCTTCATATTCGACAGTTCAACTACAAAAGTACCTAATGATGCAAATTTTTGATGCGGAGAACTTAAAATTTATTTTCAGAATTTTTCCTATAAAATGAATTCCAAATCCAATTTAAATTATCATTCACTTCAGTTATATTCATTTAATCTAACTTAAAATTAACTCTGAAAATATTTTACTTTTAAAAGTTATCTTTAAAAGCTCCGATTTTAAACATGTCCAAGTTCACTTTAATCGTGTTAGCCGTGGTTGTTATAACTCTTGCAGCGCCTTCAGTCAAAGCTTCTTGTCCTGGAGCCAAAGGGGCCGATGGAACAGCTAACGGTCAAGCTGGAGCGGCGGTGAGAATCTTGAAATATTTTTTAAAGAATTTTTAAGAAATTTTTAATCAATTTAAAAAAAACATTCATTGATTTTTTCAGGGAGGTGTCGGTGAGTTTTTTAATGTTTTTTTACTGGTTTTCAGATAAATTTTAATTTTAATTATTTTAATTTGTATTTTTAAGGGGATCCTGGATGTGCTGGTATGTATTTAAATATCTAAAAAAAAAAATATTGCAAAATTTTCTGAACAAAAATTAAATGAAAGTTAAACAAATTGTTTTGCAGGTGGTGCAGGTAAATGATTTAATTGTTAATATTCAACAAATTTAAGAATGTCAATAATGCATTGATTGATATAAGGTGGCAAGGGAGCTAATGGGATCGGTGCTGCTGGTGGAGCTGGTGGAATAGGCATGAAACATAAATAATCGATATATCATAATATATAAGATATAATATATTTACGTATAAGTAAATCATTCTTGGAGACACATTTTAATAAGTTTTTTTCAAATTTTAGGAGGCGCTGGTAAGTATTTAAATTTGCTCCGGTTTGAAGGACCAATTTACTGAGGGGGATTTGTTTTACCATTTCGCTTTTTTAGGAGGTGCGGGCAATAATAGGGGTGGAGCTGGTGGTAATGGTAAGGTTTTTAAATACTTTGCAATGTGCTTTCAAACTAATTTTTAATTAATATACTTTTGTTAAAATAGGTGGTACCTCAGATACGAAATCCGGAGGTGCTGGTAAGTGTTCAATAATGAATGTTTTAAAATGCATGAACACATTTATTAATGTTTTTTTAAATTTTTTTAGGAGGTGCTGGTAAGTACTCAAATTAAATTTCTAAGGATTTTCTCGAGAAAAAACTTTGAGCATGAGTGCAGTAGAAAATAACTTGCTCCGGTTTGAAGGACCAATTTAGTTAAAAGGATTTTTTACTATTTCGATTAGGTGGGGCCGGAACTGGAACAGCAACTGGTACGTTGAACGATTTCTGACTTTCCATCAGTTTTTCGACGTGTTTTTTGGCCAAAGAGTTTAATTTTTTTTAATTTACAGCTGGTGCTGGTGGAAATGGTAAACAACTTAACAGATTTTGAATAGCTATAGAAATATCGAAATTTAAATGTTTGATCATGTCCAATAGGTGGAGCTGGTCACCCTCCTGGTGCACCAGGAGCCGGATTCCCAGCTGGAGTTGCTGGACGATAAGTTGAAGTTTTTTTTAATTCATTTGGATTTGGATCATTTTAAATTTTGTTCATATTTATTTTAAAATATTAAAATATGAAGACATTCGTCAGTATGTATTTTTTCTGTAAGTTTTGTTTTAAAACTTTTCTTGCAATTGGAATAAAAAAAACAAATTATTATTTGGAATAGCATTTTATGTTTGTCTTCGATTTATTTTATTTATCAGCATTTGGTTGTGGTTGAATTTTTGTAATAAGATTTAAAATATGGATAAAATTAAAGTCTTAATGTTAGGTTTTAATTAAGCAACTATGAGCTACATACATTGGAAACGATACAGTTCTGTGTAGAAGTTGAAAATTATTAAAGTAAATACACATTCTTCAGCATGAAAAACATTGAAAATAAAAGTGAGATTTGATGCTATGCTTTTAAGCTCAGCCTTGTCTGAAAAAGGTGTATAATATATAATTACCCAAATTGAATCATTAATTACACGCTCATCTCATACACAGTGGACACTCATCAACTGACAATTGAGTTTTGGATATTTTATGTATATATTCAATCTAATTTGAACATATTGATTATGAATATCAAATTTTTAGCTTTTATTTCAAAATAAAACTTTCATTAATTCACTAATTTTAACAAAAATGAGTGCCGAGGAGGAATGCAAATTATTGAAATTTTTACTTCAAATTACAAGTATTTGAATTTGAATTTGAGTTTATTCAGAAATTGGTCAATCGCAGTATAACTGAAAGTATGACATATAACAAATTTAGATTTAAAAGATATTATAGATAATATTTAGTCAAATAGAATTAATAATTAAAAATTAAAAGTTAAATTAAAAAAAAAATTAAAGTATAATGGTGAAATCGACAGAGCTAATAATTTAATAATTATATTAATAAGCATTGATTACTGTTAATATGATTCAAAAATGCAAATGTCACCTGGTGAGTATCTAATGTCAGTATTCACAATTACTCTCTTACTGTTAGTATCATTTTACATAGCAATCTCTATTATAAGAGCGAGAATGCTATGTTTCTACCTATGTAACTCGGTTAATTTCTCCTTCAGTCTCCATAAAAAGGATTCTTACTGCCTTAACCAAATTCGACGTTTTATATGTTGTTGGAATCGTCTTGAAATTGGGCATTTCTGTGTGCAATTAATATTTTTGTAATAGTACCGTGTCGATTAGAATTTGACTTCGAATATGGCTGATTTAGTATTGGGAGCATAGGGGAAATATTCCTAGCACACTCTCCCTCCCTTTCTCTTTCGCTCCGTTGTACTGTTCTGACCTACGCAGGTACCAAGCCTTCTGCTAAACTCTGCTTAGTAAATTCATTAATCATTTTGAAGTCGAATTGAGAATTTAAATGACCAGATTAAGTTAGTATCAGGCTTCC
>JAQGBQ010001038.1:0-13997 GCA_034698485.1 Vertagopus arboreus
TCAGGTTTATGTAAAAATATTACGAAAAAGTCTATTCTAGAATTTTGGCCACCAAAACGGGATCCTGTCCCACTGTGGAATGCCTTGAGGGTAAAGATCTTTAAAGTTTGATTTCTTTTCTATTGAAAGTGCAAGAGATAGCAAACGATCTTCCGGTCATCATAAGTAAACTCATGAAAAGTCAGCCTTGTAGGTCTTGACTTTAAGGACGGATGGATGGATGGGTTCAAGGATATATGAGAAAAGAACCCCTTTGGTCATCTCATCACGGATTAGGCAACCAAGCCGGCTTTTTTGAGCTCTCTGCTTTCTCTCTCTTTTCTCTCTTATTATACTTAAGCCATTGTTTCCCACTACGTACTAAGTATGTAAGTCTAGGCATCTTCAAAAAACTTTCTTGGAATCGGACTATCCATTAGGAGTCAAAATGAGTCCGCATTCCCCGCACGTTGTTCCTTGGATCTCTTTCTAATAAAGCCAATAAGCTCAAGATGTTGAAGGTAATGTGGATGGTAGTGACGGTGGTGGGGATGATATTGCCTCTACCTCAGTCTTTTTGACTCGTACAGGTCAATCTTTCCATCTTGCCTAACTCCTTTGGCATCAAAACCTTCAAAGTGAAGACTGGCTGACAGATGGACAGCATCTTTCTATATATTACCTTCTCCTCTTCTTGTTGTTGTGTGTTATCAGGGCTTTGGAAAGCAATCTGATTTGGTCTAGTAGGTACTTAGACAGTGTAAGAGTTTGAGTTCGATTCTTACCTAATGCCACTGCTCTTTTGGCATCTTGGCTAGTTTGGAGGGGCGAAACTGCGTATTTTAGGAGATTAGGAACGTGTAGAGGATATAATCTAATCTAACTTTTATTTTTTTCCTAAGTAAAAGGGATTTCGTATTGAACTTTTCAAAGTAAACTCATCTTCTGGAGGAAATAAATGAGCTCTTTGGGCTCTCTCCTGCTCTTCATTATTACTTCGTGTAATATAAAGAAGGGGACACAAATGCAAGATCAGATATCCCCTTGGTATGGCTTCTGTGCCAAAATGTCATCCTAGTAGCCACTTTGTCCATTCCAATGGTCTCTCTTTCGGTTTCTGTAGCACGAACAACTATCTTTAGTCCTACTTTAAACCATAAGAGAAGAAAACCCCAAAGATCAGCAGCTTTAGGGCGGTCGATAGAAAAGACAATGACTATTAGGCTGATGAAATGGGCTAATCATCCGTTCAAAATCCCTCATAACTTTAATCACCCAGTGGATTCTCCATTTATGGTCTGTTTAGTTCATAAGTCAACCTTAAGATTGGTCATTATGCACTCAGTAAACGATTTAAACCGGTTCACATACCACCTTTCTCCATCCAGTATTTTGTGCTTCAGTACGAGTTTCTTGAACCCCAGCTCCTAATGATCATTTACTTTTAACAGTAAAAACTTTGACATTTCTTGCACATCTTGAACCTTCCTGTGTTGTGCTAATTATTACATTAAATACAGTCTTAAGTTTTAAGCTATGGAAATGGAACGGCGAAAACCAAACTTGTAGTTTTATTGCGTGTAATTAGTACATCGAATCTTGTCTCATAGCCTGACTCAACTTGTGTTAATTAAATTGTATAGCCTTGCACAGGACGCATTCACACATAAAAATAAACCTAAACTTTCATTTTTATATACAATGAAACCTCTGCCTTTTCAGACTAATTCGGCTTTTCTTGAGTACCTATTCAGTAGTAATGAACCACGTGGAGAAAAGTTAATGAGAAATCGGAGTAATCTTTGAGCAGAATCTGATGTGTAAAAAACGAAAGGACGCGTGAAGAATTCAGACCTTATAATTGAACATCAAAAGAAGACGGATCTCCAGTAATAGATTTTCTGAAAATCTTTGCAACACAGAAATCAAATCAAATACTATATAAGTAGGCAAGTTGATTAGCAATACTATTGTAATATTAAAACTAGTTACAAGATTTCTCAATTATAGAGGTTAAAAATCAACTCATGTTTCGAAAAATCATAAATTATCACTAAATTAAAACCTGCATGGGGTTTGGATTGTATATTTACTTTCTTGTTTTTGTATCACATTTTAAAAGTTTATTAGAATGTTCAGATCAATTTTTTTCTATAAAGACCGACTGGTGTTTCAAATGAAATTGCATTGATATACTGCAAATTGTAAACAATGAGAATGTATCCCCGTTTTTCTATCCAGACGCTGCGATTTCCTGTAGGTTTGTAGGTAAAAAAAATATATTAAAAGTTAACCCATGGATGGTCAACTATTGACTATATATCTAAACGGAAGTAGAAGGTATAGGAACATCATTTTACGATGAGTTTTCATCCTTCGGGACAATCACAATCTTTTGATATTTACTTCATGTCTTCCTTTGACTTTTTCTCGGTTTAACTGACAATCCTCTAAAATCTAGTAGAGATCTGTGGGCTGTGGGGGGAGGACATCTTGACAGATATATGTACCTTCATGTTTGCCATACTTGAGGTTTTTAGCTTTTCTCTTCTTCTAGACATAGTTCATATGAATTGGTACATGGCAGAAGTCGCTACATACAGTGTAAGCAGTAGGTAACTCGTCATCAGAGTTTTTCAGGTCCACTGGACCTGAAATATGAACTGAGTCGACTAATGCTACAGGGACATAAAGAAATGCTACGGTCACATGATGACAAAAAGACAGTTCTTAAACTTTCTTCAAGTTCTTCGTGGACTTGGTGAAGGTACTTTCCATTCCTCGGACTTATTCTCCTCCTCTTTCTCAAAAAAAGTCTACAGCTCCAGTTACTCGTCCACGCTTACACGTAATAATATATTATATGAGTATTTCAGAAAAGCCTTTGGCTATGAACAGAGAATACTATTTTCTTCAGTATGTATGACGTATAAAGAATCGCAAAGAGCTTTGGAGACAGAAAGAAAGTGTGTTTACTCACTGACCCACTACGTCTTGGCCAACCCTTTTTGTAGTAAAAAGTAGGCTTCCTCTTTCTCTAAGATTTGATTTGGCTTTTGGACTTTTCTTTTCTAAAAATTATACGAAGTTAAAGTTGGACAAGGTTTGAGATCCTAGGTTTTAGTTTTAGAAAGAGATGAGGAATAAGACTCAACGAACGAAACCAATCGATCACTGCTTTCTCTCATAAACCCTATTCATACTGCAATACCAAATACACTAATTTCAAGATTTTGAAAATCTGAAGGTTCTCAAATTCAGATGACTAACATTCAATATGTACAAATACATCGTTTTATAGTATTTTAAATTTCGATAAATTCAAATGTCAACAAATTCAATATAAAGCTGCTCTTTATAACGTAATACTATATCATGCATACAAACCTCCTCAAGTTACAAGCCGAGGTTTATTTTATGATTTCTATTAAAATGAGCACGGTTTGATTCTGATTTCTGATTAAATATTTCTGACACTTGTGGTTGGACTAGTGACTAGTCTCCATCCTCCAGAGGCAAAATTGTGTCTGAATACTTGGATAAACTAGGAAGTATTGCAACTTGAAGAAATGTGAGATGCTGGTTGAAATCTGCACAATTTCGTCTCGAATTCTAGCATTTTAGGGTGTCTGGTCTTGGTTTGTGTGATAGCGATAAGATGCCAAGGACGATGTGTATATACAATATTATTATTATATGTAAGACGAAATCTGAAATCAGAAAAGTGTTGGATGTTGAAATTTGGTGAACGCAGGAAAGGAACTAAGCAAAGGCTATATGTACAAAACTGTAGAGAATTTATCTAGCTTGACCTAAAAAACCTTCTCACTTTCAACGTTTCAACAACTCTTTATCCGATAAATAGCTCACTCCTTCCTTGTCAGATTGAGAATGATTTAATGCACTTGCCATGTTTTTCATTAACAATTCACTCTAAGAAATAAAATCAAAATTTAGTTTAACTTGGTCTTTGAGTATTCTTGGCTGTGGTTGCTCCTCGTCTTGCTTTGTGATTCTTTGAGAATGTCGCACTTCCTGAGATATATGGGGTAACGTGTAGCCGGTATCTTTCGTTTTGAATACTGTCCAAAAACTAAGATATCATTTTTGCCAACTTTGTATAAAAATTCATATCGAAGAAAGTCATGGAATTATAAAACAGTTTTACTGTTTACTCTACATATTATATACATTTGCACGGATCATGAAAGAAATTGTGATTCTGAAATATTGTGTCAGGTCCTTATAGTGATTTGAATCTCAAAGCTGATAATTTCTAAACTACTTCAAGAAAAAATTGGAGTTCTTTTTTTTTAAATTTAAGGATTGACAAGATTTTGGGCAATAGAATACAAAACATTATTGAAAATGATTGCCGATTAGATAATATGCAGTTTACTTTAAATTAAACAGCTTTGTGACAAACTGGGTAAAATTTAGGTTTAATTAGTGGATTTCTTAGGGTATTTTTGAAAATATGATTGACTAATCTTTTGGCCTGGAAATTACCAACATTTCCTTTAATGAATTGTAAATGCAAGGTATAAATAATCTTAAATCTGAATTGACAACTCATATGTCGAAAAAATGTGATTGGCGAGTTGCTTTCCTTTTAGTACCCTCCATCGCAAGTGATAGCAACATAAGGAACCAACTCATTTTTTTCTCTCTAAATTGCCTATTTATTAGCCGTTTTCGGTGAAAGATGTAACAATTGGCCGTAATAGGGTGAAACAGAGGATGAAGTCATTTTTTAAAGGAAGAAATGAACAATAATTTTTAATTTAGTACTGTAGTTGGTAGTATTTCCCCTCTCATTTCTATTTTGAGAAGTGAATTTGCAAAATAATTATTCATGTCTTAGATAGTCTTTGTTGGAAACAAATATTGTAAAACTGCGAATAGATTTGATAATGTAGACTGTCATGATTACACATCCTTCCTAAGTTTTCTTTTTTTGAATTGCTAAAAAAACTTAGAAATGTCAAAATTGCTGGATCAAATTCTTCCAAGATTAAGTATAAAAGTCCAGACAAAATTTCATGAACTCAATGAACTCTCAGGGATCTTAACACATGCAATGTCGGTTGCATGCAAGAATAAGTTAAGTGGAACCTTTGAACTCATGTAATTCTGGATGGACCGTATTTTGCTTTCAATATCTAAAACACAATAGGACAGACAAAGTAAACTTTGTGAACACGTGCAATTACTGTATTTATTGAATTTTTCTGTTTGTCCAAAAAAACACAGAGACTCGAAACTAGATAGGTATTACGCATTGCGAAAAACAAGTTATTGATTGAAGTGATATCATATTCTGGTAAAGTGTACCGAAATGGTGAGAATTTTTCTCACGGAGATTTCCACCCTTTTTCATCCAATTATTTTCCTAGACAAAGAAACAAAGTCCACATTTGAGTTTCGGACTCTGTTTTCAGTTCAATGCATAACACAAATTTCAACTATTTTTTTCGGGACTGAATACCATTCATGAATGTGTCATTCTAAGAATCCTTCGTCTCTTTCGGTCAAAAAATCTGAAGAAATTTTACTCGGAAAAGTTTGAACCCTGGGAGTATTTATTAAATATAGATGTTCAAAAAAGTTCTATCAGGGCTGGAGAGTTTCTTGGAAAATAAATGCTCGTAAATGGTGGGAATGGTCTGTGTTCTTGAGAGCTTGAAGAAACAAATTCCTAGAAAATTAATAAGGGTTTGTACAATTTATAGTGGTAGTTCTGTCTGAATGTGTAGGATATTTTATTTTCTTGGGAGAGATATAACATAAAGTAGAAAGGCTTGTCCATTTTTCATGAAAGCAGTAAAATGGACGGAATACTGACACATCAGAACAGAGGAAGTACCGATTATATAGTTTCTGTCTACCACACTTTATTACCAGTTTAAGGGACCTACTTATGTCACGCTTCAGTAGACAACAAACCCAAAGGGTTGAAATCCTGCCGCATTTGTCACTAAATATAGTCATAACTGGACATTTCTGAGACGTTTTTTTGAAAGAACTTAAAAAATAAGTACAATATATATATTTTTATGATTATGTTTTATGATATAGTTTATGCACACATTTTAATTAAAACTTTTTGTTGATTTCAAAATAAACTTTTTGTAACATTGAAAGATTTTTGTATTTAAGAACGTATCTGCAATTAAAAAATAATTCTAGTCATGTTTAACCAATTGACCTTTAATAGCTTTTTCATCCTAAAACTGCATTGATAGATATTATAACTGTAAACATGCAGATACTCTTAATTATAATCGGTTTTCCGTACGACTTGCAACGCACAACTACTGGTTGATGCAAAGAGTCAATATTGTTTGTATCCTGCTGTATCTTCATTTGTTAGATACACACCAGAAAAAGCTGATAAAGAGATAAATCAGTCACGTAGACTTCATTTCCATTCATTTGTACTGGAATACAAACTCAAACTCAAGCAATACTAGTAGTCAATGCATGAAAGTTTGTCTGTTAAAAGGTAACTTTAAAAGCAAGGAGTTTATATTCATACTGTCTCATTCATATTGCAGCACTTGCCTTCTTATTTAGTATATTATTCAAATGGGAAAACCTAGTTTAAGGTTAAGTTTGTAGTTGGTCGTTCTTAATAAAAATACACTATGGAATACCGAATAGTATCATCATTGATTATCCTGCTACTAATAAGTCTATTTGCAATTGACCAAGTACAATTAGAGAGACACGAGGTTCAGTTGGATGATAAGTTTCTATTCGGTTGGGAAGTTGACGAGGAGAATGGATCAATAGAACTGGATGCCACAGCGGAAACTAGAGGTTACGTTGGAATCGGGATATCATCTAAAGGAAAGATGGACAAAGCGGAGATGTCCATTGGGGGTGTGGAGGACACTACTAACAGTATATACCATGGAGTATACATTGGGCATCATCATAAAGTTAAACTTGACCGGAAAAGGAAATGGAAACTATTAGAGGCCAGACAGAATGAAACCCACACTTATGTCAAGTACTCTCGACCACTTACTTCAATGTGGCTAATGAACACTCTGAATCTGAATATCCCCATTAAGGTACGTGTGATTAATAATCACATTTTTTATAAATAAATATTGAACTTACCCACCTTAATTGCTGTAAAACAAATTTCAGGACAAAAAAATATTCATAATCTGGGCTATTGGTAAATCGGATAAGATTAAAAAACACCATGGACATGGGAAGTTTAAAGTCAACTTAATTCATCCTGGAAATGATACAGCTCTATTGAATGCAAGTGTTATGGATTACAGTGACACTTTGGTTTAAAATTTATACAGATAATTTGTTAAACATTTTAATTTATATTCAAATATCAGTAGAAATTAAAGAACGATTGTTATACATACTGAGAAATTAAAATGATCCTTACTGTGTATGGATTTTGAAAAACTCAATTCGAATAGCATAATTCGTCTTGATTAATCGACCGATAACAAATGGACAATGGATGTTGCTACATAAATACTTTTACACAGTATTTTTTAGAGTTTGCTAAAAGGCTTAAAAGTTACATGTGGATAAATATCTAGAATGAAATTGGTAAAATAGAAGTCAATGAAATTGAAGTCTTATCTTGTGGAAATGACATAAGATGTAGAAATCGAGATAGAGTTTTAAGTGAACTCAGTCAGACTGAAGACTGAGTTGCCTCCTTTTTCATGTTCATTGTCAACTCAAACGTTTGGCACAAACACAGTGGATTTATTGTCATGTCCCATTTTTGTGACATTTCCTCACACCCTCAGTCAATCTCTGTCACAAACTCGCTCTCCAATTACTCTACTGCGTTTAAATTAAAACTTTGAAAAACAATATCTAATCGTTAGGTTTAAAATGATCAAGAAGTTTTAAAAAATCAAACAATCGGGTATATCTAAGAAGTTAGAGTCCGTCTTGCGGCGTTCTTGGTGGCTACAGTTTTAATGAACATTTAAAGAACAAGTATATAATATTGAAATAGCAGGTTAATAAATCGCTTGCACTAATTAAACTTTTACTTAAAAATCATTGGATTAATATCTAACTTGACTGCTTGAATTAACTGATTGATTCATTCGAGTGTGCTGGTGACATTGAATTATAAATCTCCATTATAAAATTTGTCTCTGAGTAATTTGTAACCAGCTTCAAAAGAAGGTAAGCCGATGGTGCAAATCTTTCCACACTGTAGATTCCAACTTTTTTCTTCATGCATAACCCTATCAGTTGACCGGAAGGGGTTCAGCAATTTCTCAGCCAGAGATGATGACTTCTAAGAAGAAAAATTGAGTTGAGATAGTAGAATTTTTCTTTGAAAAGCGCGATACGTATTATATGGCTTATCAAAAAGAAGAGAAAGCATTGCTAGTGTACGTGTGGTGGTGAAGGAGGAAGGGAAAGCATGAGACGGAACGAAGGAGGGTTGATATGATCCCATTATGTCAACTTAAAGATGTCTATTCATCGTGGCTCCTAATCGTCCACACTTCTTAAGATTTCCCCATCTCAACATAAAACTTTGATGAATTAGCCTTCACCCGAGAGTCTTAAGTCGGAAGGCTTCTCATTTGAAAAGTGAGTCCCCATAAGTCTGTTCTGTACATAATAATATAAAGACTTTCACCAACACCATAGCTCCTTTCCGTTTTACTAGTATTTTTACAAGAAGTATTTAATATAGAATGCATGCACTATAGTAGTAGTAGTAGTAGTAGTAGTAGTAGTAGCGCATATAAAATGAACATCAACCTTACCATCTAAGACATGAGTATATATATTTAACCTCTCTGCTTGCACCCTTTCTCTGGAGAAAGATTTGGCAAAAGTGAAATGTTACCTTCTCGACTTATTTCTCCAGAGTAAACTAGCTTCTAGAATCTAGATAGTAAAAGTATCATCTACCACGAAAACCACCGGAACCACTCCCACTGCCAACACAATATCACATTTAGTTATCCGTCTAGTGGTTTCTTCCAACTTTGACTTTTCGCAGTTTTCAGTGTTTTCAGACTTTACTAGATTTGTATATAGGTGAAGCGAGTAGTGGTTACTCGTATAAAGGAACAATGGAGAAATCCGAATCTTTTTCCTAGGAAGAATGAAAGGGTTTTGTTCCGAGTAGAGCTTGTAAATTATATGCCATTCACTTTTTCACTCTTTTCTTTCCCCATAAATGTGCTTCATTTCCCACTCAACAATGCATACCGACTTTGGTCTTAAAGAACCAAATCTCCCTGTAGAAGAAGAAGAAAAACAATCTAGTAGTTGTTACTACTGCTTGCTAGAGATATATAAGTTTTTGGGTGAATATTGCTAGAAGCCTTCCCGTTCTTGAGGTTACAACACATCACTTCCTAACTAACATCCTGGTTCATATCTCTCTACTCCACAAAGTAGAAGTAACCATAATTCAGCCCTGTTGGTATTTTATACCTTTCAATCTTGCTAAATTGGATTGTCAGACTGGGCTTCTTAGCCGTTCATTCAGTCCTTAACTTACTTTGCAACTAGGTCGAGTGTCAGAAGTTATTTTGGCGATAAACAATAATGTTCTCTACTTAAGCATTGGGCTATTGTTGTGCGGTGGAGGGAAAGTCCTTGGGAATCCAAATGAACTCTAGCTACTACACTTGAAAGCCCACCACAGGTTCTCAATAAATATTTCAATTAAATGTGAGATTCAGTATTAATGTCTGTGGGAACGAATGCATTTGACTAAATTGTGGTCTCCTTAGGTCACTTTGTGGATTCAGGATTCATAGTACTTTCTCTGACCAGTTCACTGACTGCTATATTACATTGGCTATTTGGGGTGTTTCAAAACCAAACTGAGTTATAATATTATTAGCATCCAGCAACTTCCTTTTCATAGCAAGACCAAATCAACATCAACCCAGGAATAGTTTTGGAGTCATTGGTGGTTTAGAGTTATAATATTGCCGGCGGCCTATTTCCACGCTGGTTGAACCCGAAGGAACTTATACATAGTTATGGTTGTTGTATGGCAAAGGAGGTCCAATTCTTTATAGGCGAAGAGAGAATGAACATCCCTGTGGATATTTTATGTGTTCTTCCGTCTCCATAATTTTGCAACAGTCTGTACTAGCGAAAACTTGCACTTTTTGGCACAAATTTCCCCAAGAGACAACAGAGAAATGTCAGAAGAACGAAAGAAGGCTAACCCAACAAGCTTTCTTCAAATATACAAAAATGAACACACAACTATATGCTACAGCACATCTTGAGACATTCTTTCCCAAACAAGGTTGGGTTGATTGCTCTGCTAAAAAAAATCATGAATTAGTTGATGAGATTAATTAAAATATAAAATACTATTGATGGATGAAATGTAAATCCGTGAGTTTATTAAATTCCCAGTTCAAGTTTTTGCAAATAGTGTCGGCAACATGCATTCAGATAAGTACCCACACACAAAGCACTTTCCCCCTCCTCAATCTTATCTAGCCTTGTAAGTACCACAAAGAGGGTCGGACGTTAAATAAAACACAGAGAACAACTTTTCCCTCAACGAAAAATTACGGCTGATTTTTTTTTGTCTTAGAAAAAGAATAGTTAAGTAAACCTCTAATTTCTTTGGGTAAGTGGCTGAAGCAAGAGGAATGTGATGGGATGGAAAGGCCATGATGCTATCAACTACATGAAAAAAACTAAAAAGAGCAAGTAAATAAGTAAAGAGGAAAGTCCCTCGAACATTTTTTCGACTACCGATTCACTTCTTCTTTTACAAGACTTTGGTTTTATTTCATCCAACGAGTACATAATAATATATATGTATGTTTATATATGTGTTTAATACATACGACGAAGAGTACATTATACTTGAACAGTGTGTACAATTTAGGTTTAAGTACTGGTTCATTTATTTAAGAATCATTTGTTTTATTTTGTTTTATTACAGATATTTACTTCATAATATGTGTACAAACAACAAATGGCGAAACGGAAACAGCATATGTTTATGACTTTATAACTTCTAACCGTTTTCGTTTCTTTTAAACTTATAACATTTCTTGCAAATACTTTGTTGACATTCTTTGTACACTCTGATGAATATGAGAGTTCGAGTTATAGAACTTTGATTTGTTTAAAGCCATTAAAGTTTTTGAATTGTTCTAATGTAAATCAAAATACCAAGACAATTCCAATAGTATCTTCTTCTGTTTTAAAATTACATTGAAACATTGAAATACAATCTAGCTAAATTGGTAAACACAAAGCCAATATGTATGTATGTATGTATGTAATAGTTATAACTCCTAAAATAACCGGCTGTTGGTTCTATACCCACGCGACGCTTGGAATTATGAAACCTTATCTACTAGAGACACACATTACCTAATACGTTTGCTAATTAATCACGACACATCTGTAATTTGTTTTATCCCAGCGTAGAAGTTCGGAGTGGAAGAATTTTGCTAATTACTTTACTTTATTATATCCTAAGTAAATATGAAATAGCTCAACATGTTCAACTACCTGTTTCTTTATAAAGTCGTGAAATTACACAAGAAATTAATAAAGAGTTTATATTTATATTCTCCTCTACGTACATACTCTATTCTCATTAGTCATAAAACGATAAAAGTCCTAAGACATATAACATTCATATATAATACATATTGTTGTATATCTAGTTATATTTCGAATTAAAGTTTCTTAATATTATCTCTTAATTATTGTGCCGAGCTAGAGAGATCCTTGACCTCATTAACAAATAGCATATCATAATATCATCATGTTCTTCAGGAGTAGCATCATTTTCATACGAGTACAAAAAATCTACATTCTAGAACTATATAACCTCTACTCCAAGCTCTTAATTAATCTTGGGTATATAACAAGAGTCTAGAGTGGAAAGTAAAATCTCTTAGGTTATTATCTTAAATTCTCTTATCTTAAAAACTTCATTTCTTAAGTTCTAATCTTCCATATACTTCCAACATACTCTGGCCTTTCATTCTACTCATTCGTTTTACATATTCAAACAAATTCCGCGTTGATTTCGCTTTTAACACATAATATACACAAAGAAAGGATTAACTTGGAAGTAAGGACTGGAAGATTCAGTACTAAAAAAATCTTTGTAGGCATTTATTTACCTACACTGAAATTATTTACGAAAGTATATGTATACAAGCTCCGTTGTTTCAAGTAAAGAGATCTTTTAGAGTGTATGGAGTTAATCAAATTAGTTTTGGAAAAAAATTCTTTCTAGTTTTGGAATTCGCATGTACATAAAAACAAATCTTGGAAAGAACTCTGCTTTTCAACTGCTTTTGAACATGATAAATAATCTTGAGTATTTCAACAAGTATTTGGAATTTCTTAGGGCTAATGTGAGTATTTTTCAGGAGTTTGGAACCAAGAGATTATAAATGTATAGTCCTGGGTTACCAAACTGGTCGACGATGGCGATGTATCAAAATAGAGAAGTAATTTTAAATTTCATACATTCTATTTTTTTTTTACTCAACTGTAACCTATTTTTGTATATTCACTAGAAACTATCGTCTTGGAACACGCACTTAGTGCTTAATTATTAGCTAGCTAATCCGATAAATAAGCTTGTTGTTACCATCAAACTTTTCCATGATTCATAAAAAACTGACTGTTTTCTTTCTAAATCTATCTATTCACTATTCAGAATGAAAAGAAAAATATTCTGTGTAGGAATGTATTTTTATACAATATTTACAATAACATATTTACACTAAAAATATGCAACAATATACATCAAAATTTAATAAATATGTGAATCTGACACACTTTAAATTTTCATTCGCTACTTTGTGGATACAGCTTGTTACTGAATTATTTGTGGAATTATCACATCACTTCATTCATTCGAAATTCAAAGCTACATGTTTAATAAATATTCTTCCGGTGATGTCTGAGAGATGTAAAAGTCGTTACGGTTTGCTAAATTATTTAGTTGACACTTGATTCACAAATATTTATAACTATCTTTACCTGTTCTAAATTCCAAACATCATCAATGCGTAGTTATAAGAATAATTGACGGTGACGATAAGGTATTGTCCACACTTGTATTCAATTAATTCAATAACTCATTCAGTTGAGTTAATCCTTGCAACTGCCATTCCATTGATTTGATCTTTTGTGAAATCTGAATCTAATATTAATGGTGTACGTACCTAATGTTTACCTATTTTAATTAATGTCCAATCATATGTCCGAGAAAAACTCATAATTTCATTGTCATCACAGCAGCACCTTTAGAAGAACTTGGCTTGTTATACTAAACTATTATCTTCTAATCCCATTCAATCCTCAGTCTTCCACATTTGTTCACAAGAGGAATTAATCCCATTCATAATCTCAAATCCAGCTCATCTAACCGTTAATTGGAACGCTCGGGGTGATGATGCTGATGTACTTGCACCGAGTGGTAATAATCTCGTTGATACTAAACTCTCGGAGGATAGAGATGACCTTCTTCTCATTGTATGTTCAAATGGCAAACACAAGGTCGAGGACAGTGTGCATTTTGTTTTAGCTGATTCACGTGGATGATAATTTTGCTCATTATTGGACCTCCTGGATTTGGGATGACAATGAGGCATTAGATGATTATGATTATGATTAGAATTTGCTGCTGTTGTTGATGTTGGCTGTAAAGCGCATGTTGTTAAGCCATGATATCGGTTTAAATGATTAGACAGGTAGTTGAAGTACAACGCTTGGAGCGTTAGACTGAGGAGGAATGAAAGAAACCACAATGGTGGGCAAGGGACACAGCTTGTTGAATGGCTCCCATGCTGCATCGCTGCTGGATTCTCACCTGTAATACATAATAATACGTAACGATATATAGCAAATTATAAAGAACAACCTGACCAATATTGGCAAGTTTTGCTCAAACTCAACCAACTAAAAGGACCCCGCACGGATCAGATGGGTCTCTGGGTTTCCACGGATTTTTCTAATTTTTTTATATGTTGTGCATATTG